>JALBCR010000537.1:0-288346 GCA_030710515.1 Abscondita cerata | reverse complement strand
TATTCGCTCTCGCTAAGTGATACATATCTAAGTTATGCATTAACATTTTAATAAATTGAAAGAAGAAATAAATACAAAACCTTCTTTATTCTGTAAAGTGAAGATAATGTCAAAGGCAACCACCTTGGTTTTGAAACTCTGCAACTAAAAAATAACTTCATTTGGATGCCTATGTTCAACCCTGATGTAAGGGAGCATTACTTTTCTAGCTTCGAAAACTTTGTACGTGTTGGACATGACTGTAAATGTGTGGTGTATCTGCGTTACCATTATCTAATTGTGAGTCTATTATATTTCATAGATGCTTCATCGCAATACCAATATTTTCATCCGTTGTTACCATGTTGAATAAAATTGTGAGACTACTCCTCAAAGACCTCTGCTCAGGCATTTTGGCTTTTTTGTTGTCTTAATAAACAAGGTCATTTTAAGTTCACGATACTTAAAATACATTTCTGATTTTTAACCACAACAATAATAAAGATCATAAATTGACTTACAAATAGTAGTGAACAACATACTAACTTATCAAGTTGAACACTCTGTACATTACATATTATAGTTCTATTGTTTATAATCTTGGTAACAAAGATGTTTGTTTAGCCTTCGTCATATGTGGGAAAGCATAGGTTCACAGTATATAGATTGCGATACTACCATCAGCGAATGAAAATCTTAGAATAACTAAAAGAAATTTTGTATTTGTATGGTTACAATAAACTATGAATTTGTATTTTTAATTGATTTGAATCGCTCTGGTATATAGGTACTTACTGACAGATTACACTAACAACATTCAAAATATTTGGAGGTTACATTTTTGAAGTTAATTTTACATTTATATTTATTTAAAAATGAGTTATACTAGAACTTCAAAATTAAATTGTATCATTTATACACGATAGTGCTACAATTAAGCATCTTTAATGAAATTTTTGGTAACAATTGTTCTCAAACGCAACGTTATGTTAACAGCCACGAGATGGCTGTACCTGGGCTCATTACCTGACAAGTGCAAGAATATTCCCGCACGATGTTTTGGAATTTAACTATAATGTAATTAAAAATGTTAGTATTCTAAAATAAGAGTAGAAAAACAGTAATCCAGACCTTTAAATCGTCGCAGGAAGCAAACAAACAAATAAAATTCTTTATTTCTACGCTACATCGCAAATCAATAAATTCAATAAATCGAAATAAGCAGCCAAATTAGCCCTTTTAACCTACTACCCAAAGCTCTACTTGCCAAACAATAAGCTGTTGCAGGTAACGTGGAGATTGAAATGGACGAAGTTGATTGGTAGACAGCGTACACTAAAGAAGGAAGAGAAAGAATTTAAATATAAGCCGGTGGGGTTAGATTAACGTACGAAACGCGTCACATCACTCAAGCCAAAATAGACGGCATTCTCAATGTGCGAAACGCGTCACGCTGAAGACGACACACGGACGCGAGCGGAGAGGCCAATTAAACGTGCGAAACGCATCACGTCTACCTAGACTAAGTAAGCAATTTTTTTGTATTCTCTGTCCTCATTATACGTTTTTCCATTATTTTAATTGGTATTTGATTATCCTACGGAGAACTAGGGAATTTTATTGATATATCGTTGTTTCTAAATTGACATTAAAATTTTGGAAAACAGAAACGAACAAAAACATTTACCTACGGTTGCGGATTTTGACTATTTTTTGAAGGAACGGTGTAATTTATTAAAGGCAGTATCCACCAATATTAAACCAAATCATTCACCCTCACTACCTAGAAGGGTGGTTAGCGCTCACGTGCTCATGATCAAAATGCTCACTGTGTTCTAAAGAACATCCAATATATCATCGTTCAGAATTTTGGAGTTCACTACACAAAAACGTCACAAAGAAGTTGGCAAATTGCATTTGTGTTACAATTGCTTAATTGTTGGCATGTTTAGGTTTTAGTGGTTTCATAAACCTCCAAGCAAATGCTTGGCCAAAACAAACTAATCCTCCCACGAAAGCATTTTCTGCGTTTTGTCTGCAAACACATTTTCGGCGATTTGTCTGCGGATTCAGTTGGAGTTTGAGGACGGCGCCAGGTTACGATCGATAAGACGTCGTTTTCTACTTTTCGGCGTTTAGATCACATTTGGCGAGTTGTACTCAGAAGCATTTTCGGTGTTTTCACTTTTCTCGGCGATTTCTCCACAGAAGTTTTTGGAGATTTGTCCACAAATTTGTCCGGACCTCGTTTCAACCACGGAGTACGCCCAAAAGTAAAGAGGGTTAATTTGTTACCAGGTAAATAACTTGGAATAGACTATATTTTCTTAATTTTATGCTTTCAAACATCGATCTCTATTCCCTGTTACTGAATTAAGTAGCAACATTATTTGTCTTTAAATATTAAACAGCAAACACACAAATAAACATATATATGTCTTAATTTGCCTTGCACCAAATGCTGTTTTAACACTCACTACACGGGTAATATTATCATTTCCAGGATGTAAAGCTATAATACGTTCTATAATCCACTGGCTATGAGGCAAGTTATCTTCCTTTAAGAGAACAAGGGCTCCCAATAAATTAGAGATATCCTTTTAAATCTCCATTTAGATCGTTCATGTAAGGTGTGAAGATACTCTGTCGACCAACGCTTCCAAAAGTGCTGTAACATTTTCTTCAAATGCTGGTAACGGCTAAGTAATTTTATCGGTCATTGCTTAAAGGCGTAATTGGTCGAGAATTTAATACCGCTTTAATTTGGACCAACAAACTATAAAACTCCTCATACGTTAAAGGATTTTGTTGTTAGAAATGTGACGTAAATAATATTTAATGTTTTTTATTGTGGATTCCCACACACCACCGAAGTGGGGGGAACGAGCAGGAATGAAATTCCATTTAAAAGAATTGTTTTTGAGATAATTTTGAATCTTGGACGTCTTAGTAATCCTAAAATGGTAGACAACTCGATCTGTGCTTCAACAAAATTTGACCCGTTGTCTGAATAAATGTTTTGGCACAAACCGCGTCTAGAAACAAATCCTTTAAGCATATTTAAAAAGGCTGAGGATGTCAGCTCACTAACAAGTTCAAACTGCACGCGTTCCAAGGCAAACAAACAAACAAATGTATCCTTTAATAATTGTTCGGTTTCTCAATTTTGAATCTTTAAGATTAAATGGTCCAGCGTAATCTACACCGACATTTAAGAAACTCTTGAAGGTTCAATACGGTATTTTGGAAGATTTCCCATTAAATTGAATAATGGTTTAGGGTTTTGTTTATAGCAAATAATACAATTATGAATAATATTTTTGACTTCGTTTTCCAGCTATAGGCCAACATTTTTGTCGGACAAAGGATAAAGTTGATTGTATTCCAGAGTGAAGATTACGTACATGTTCCTGTTTGATTATTAGTTTTGTAAAATAATGTTTAGAAGGTAATAATATGGGGTGTTTTGTTTTA
Source organism: Abscondita cerata (assembly GCA_030710515.1). Taxonomy (NCBI): domain Eukaryota; kingdom Metazoa; phylum Arthropoda; class Insecta; order Coleoptera; family Lampyridae; genus Abscondita; species Abscondita cerata. The sequence continues at coordinate 284,893 of JALBCR010000537.1, read as the reverse complement.
TATTGTAAGGTTGATTCATACAATCGACCTCCTACTCGTAGAATTCCGAGTTTATCGATAAATGGATTAAAAGCCTTCAAGTTACTATGAGGTTTGACTTTCGATTTCATTTTATATTTAGAAAATCTTCCTTAAAAGATTGCCCTTGAATTAAAATTATCAAAAGTTTAAACATCTTTTACGTTCGTCTGGAATTAATGTACCGATTGTACGATGACATTTGTCCAATTTTAGGTTGCGAATAAATCGAAAACAATAAGTTAAAACATTAATTAGACTAGTTAAATCTGAAAATCTGTTTATTATGGATAATAAATCAGAAGTTTGATAAATTGTGTTTAAAACAACGGACCTTTTGTTAAGTTCAAGAGTGCTGGATGTATTTGCACGTTGGTAATGACTAATATGAGTAATGTAATTTTTTGAGAAGCAGAAATCTGTTGATTGGAGTAAAAGGAAGGACCATTCCACCATAAAGATAGGACTTGTATATCTTTGGGATTAATGCCTCGACTTATGATGTCGGCAAAATTATTTTCAGACGATACATGAAACCAATTATTAATATTAGTATAATTTTGAATTTTTACCACACGGTTACAAACATATGTTTTAAAGTTCGTGGTTCTAGTGATAGACAATTTAAGACAATGGTAGAATCTGTATAATAAAATATATTTTGTATAGGCATGCTAACAGATTCTGTCACCTTCTTTGCCAGTTTGGCAAGTGTTAATGCACCGTTTAATTCCATACGGGGTAAAGAAATTGCCTTTAATGGAGCGTCACGGATCTTTGCACGCAGTAAATTACAAGATATTTCATTATCTTTATTTGTAGATTTAACATATACACAAGCGCCAAATGCATTTATAGAAGCATCACAGAAACCATGTATTTCAATATGTTTGGAATATTTAATAGTGACTTGTCTGGGAATAGTAAATTTATCTACAACATTAAGATGGTTAATAAAATTTTTCCACATTTTAAACAAATCTGTTGGTATAATGTCATCCCAGGCAATTTTAAGAATCCATAATTTCTGAAGTAATATCTTAATTTGAATAATCATAGGACCAAGTAAGCCCAGAGGATCAAATATTTGAGAAATTAGTGATAGAATAATTCGTTTAGTTATTGTGCAAGAGGTAAAAGTTAAATTAGAAGTGTAAACAAATTTGTCATAATGAGGATGCCAGCATATGCCTAAAGTTTTGGTGGTAGAACTATCAACGATTAGAAAATTTTCATTAGTTTGCTGATTACTGAATAAATCATTAAGAACATGGTAACTATTTGAGCAAAATTTCCTTAAATTAAGCCCATAACTGCTAAATATCCGAGTTAAATTTTTTCGAATGTTTAAGAGTTCTTCTTGGGTAGAAGTACCAGTAAGAATTTCGTCTACATAACAATCGTTAATGACAGAACTTTCAAAAGGATACTTTTCCAAGCACTCTAAAGAAATTTGTTTAAGACAACGAGTAGCTAAATAACTAGAACTTGGCATTCCATATGTTACCGTGTTTAAATTAAACTGTAAAACAGGTTCTGTAGGATCATTACGCCAAAGAATACGCTGAAGGTTCCACTGACTTGGTTCTACTAAAATGGCACGGTACATTTTTGCAATGTCAACAGTAAGTACAAAATTATGTCGACGAAATCTTAATATAATAGAAAAAAGATAATTTTGAATGGTGGGACCAACCTTCAATGCATTGTTTATGGATAACCCAGTAGAGGAAAGAGCAGAGCCGTCAAAACTACTCTAAGGCGAGTAGTTAAACTATCCGGTTTCTCTACACAATGGTGCGACAAATAAAATGTAGGGTATTTTAAAAAATGGTCACATGTAGGATTCACAAAAGACATATCTCCTAAAGTTTGATATTCAGACATAAATTCGATGTATAATTTTTTTTAAATTAGGATTTTTTTCTAATTTTTGCTCGAGGCCATAAAACCGTTTTAAGGCTGATTGGTAAGATTCATCTATATTAAAAACGTTTGGTTTCAAAGGGAGATTTACAATAAATTGTCCTGATTTATTTCGAACAGTAGTATTTTTAAAATGTTCTGCACATTCATATTCTTCTCTAGATAATGGTTTAGAAGTAATTTCTAGATTTTCCTCTGTGTTCCAAAAATAATCATCGGCAAAAGCTAATAAATTTGAGGTATGTTTATGTATTTTTAAAAATTGAATGGTACGGATCCGGTGATGATCCATCCAAGACTGGTTTCTTGAAATATAGGTTTATTTTTTCCTGTTTTTATTTGTTTTAAGAATAATCTAGCACCTATAAGCACATCCACTTTTGCAGGCTTGTAAAATTCGTTATCAGCTAGGTTTATGTTATCGGGAATGTACATTTCAGAAAGATTAATAGGATGTTGAGGAATAACCTTGGTTATTTTATCAATTATTAGTGCAGGCATTTTAAATGAACAATCGGTTTGTAAGGATTTTATTTTTATATTTGCTATTTTTGAAATATAGGTTGAATGTTGGTTAATTCCTGAGACTTGTGTGTGAGTGGAAGTATAAGATAAATCAAGTTGATGAAATAAATCGGTTGTTATAAAATTTGATTGGCTATCATTATCAAGAATAGCTCTACACAAAATAGGTTTGTTATTTTTTCATAAATATGAATAAGTGCAGTTGACAGAAGTATAAATGAATCTTGTTTTTGATCGATGCAAGAAAAATTATAGGAAAGTTCTTGGGTATGCAAACTACTTGATTGGGATGGTTGGTGGATGTCATTTTCGCCGGGTAAATTTTGGGCATATAAGTAGCTGCTGGGTTGCATTGTATAAGTATCATGAGTATAAGAATTAGGTATCATATTGCTCCCATTTTTATTAGAGTTTCGAATTTGGCTGATTTGGTTAATATTATGTTGGTTATGTTGCGTATGTGGCGCATGTATAGGTGAATAAGGTTGTGAACGTATAGCTGAATGATTAAATGAATTAGATTGAGATTGGTTACACGAAGTAGTATTTCGTTGGATATTAGGTTGGTTTTTATGCATTTGCGCATTAGATTGATTACGAGGTTGAGTTACATTAGTTTGGTTTGAAGGCTGGTTAAAACTGGTATTGATAAACTTATTTTGATTGAATTGATTGTTATAATGTAACCACGCCCATGCTTAACAAACAAAGCTGGATTTACATTCCGACGTGCGATGTCCTGGACGAAGACAATTAGTACAAAGGTTTGCACGTTTTGCTTCTGAGAACCTAGTATTTACAGGAAAGTCAATAATTTTTGCATTTATTTTTGCATAGAGGGCAACTTATATTAGAATTCTGAATAAATAAAGTTTTGTGTTTAAAATGTTTTTCAATTTTCTTTTCTGGTTTTTAATATTTAGTTTAAAATCGATTGATTCTAAAAATCTACATCTTTCAGATACAAAGGATATGAAATTTTGGATACTGGGAGAATCAATATTTTTGGAATGAAGTTCCCATTAATTGCGGGTTGTTAAATCTAGTTTAATATTTAATAGATAAATGAGTACACCAATTTTCTACAGGTTCATTTAAGCTTTGTAAAGATTTATAATGAGATTGAAATGAATCTAAAAATTTTCTTAACTGCACATGAGAATCGTCTTTAATTGGGAACAAATCAAATATAAATTTCACATGTGAATGAATGATTGCTTTATCGTTTTCAAATCGCTCTTTTAAAAGTTGCCAAGCTGTACTGTAATTATCACTAGTGATTGCTAATGAATTTAATATTTGTGCCGCTTCTCCCTTAAGACTTGACTGAAGATAATAAAATTTTTCAACTTTATCAAGGTGAAGGTTTTATCAATTAATGTTACAAAGGTTTCTTTAAAATTACTCCAAGTATTATAAGTTCCTGAAAAATAGGTAAAGAAATAGGAGACAATCTGGGTCCTGTGGGAGTATTGTTAATGCTGGACGTTTGCAGCTTGGAAATATTTGATTCATTGTTATTTGATTGCGGAGAAGTATTAGCAATACTTATTTGCTCAATTAATAATTGAACCCGAGTTACTAGTGAAAAATACGATTTTTCAAAAGTTGCGCGTTCTGTTTCTTGTAGGTCTTTTTCTGGAAATTCATAAGATACACAAATTTGTTCAATTTGACCTTGAATGTTTTCATAATCAGATGATGTTTTATATATTGTTTCTAGGCGAGTTTGTAATCCAACACGAGTGTTTGGAAGTAATAAATTCTCGTCATGAATTTGTTTAGTAAAGTTTTCAAACCGAGTTATTTGACCTTTTAAGACACCACGACGCAAAATTAAATTTTTAAAAATTTCTCTTTGCCTTGTTTGGTCTTCTTCAAACATTTTAGCGGTATTTTAATTAAAACGGTTGTAATCAATAGAATAATTAATGCAAAAGTTTAAATATTTAAAATAAATGTATGGTTATGAATAGATTTATTGGCAAAATTTATTGGTTTTTACTTAACCGTAGAAGTATTGCTTTCACAAGAAAATAAAGAATTATTTTAAGCAATTATGATTTATTACTCCGCGCCAATAGTATACAGACTTTAGAAATTGATGTGCACTGTATTGCGCGGTTCAAACATATAAATATCTTAGCTTCGAAGGACCAGTTAATTGTGTTGGTTTTTCATGTTTTAAATAAACATGTTTGGCTAAATTTATGCCTTTTATATTAATTAAATAAAAACTATTGTAAACGGCGAAACTTGATTGACAATTGTACTTAATTATTTTTCTATCTATTACTTTAACAACAACATGACATACAACGAATGATTGATTACAAAATCCCTTATAAAATTATACAGCTATAACGACTGTACTGATCAACTTCAAACTCTTGTTGCAGAAGATGATTCTGATGCACAAATGCGGTAGCACTTTTCTCAGTTTTGGTCAAAATGTCTGGCGAACATGTTTCATAAAGAACCCAAATTACTGAATGACGGGCAAGTGCGCTTTATTCAAACCTTTTATTGTTTTCAAAAACTCATTAGTGAATACCTAACCTAAAGACTTTCAACATTAATGCCAAAAATCCAAATAATTACAGTTTGCACTTTGTAAATCTATTGTTCGAAATTAAATAGAATAATAACAATGGCATGTTAATTACACTCTCATTGTTGTTATGGAGTGAAGTACGAATATTGTCACAATTTTAAATGCAAAAAGACCGGCTACTATATGACCCACTGACCATCTTATTAAACATTAAGATAATACGTCACAGTTTCTTTATTTATACAAAAACAAAGAAGTCAGTACAACATTTCACATGTCTTACAGTTTGTTATTTATAAATTGCAAGTAAAGAAAGTGTCAATTTAAACTTCTGAATTAGAAGAATAAGTTATATCAAGAAAAATCACCATTCACTCGAATTATGATTTTGTCACAAACGATGTCCATTATTTTCCTTATTTATGTAGTTGCCTTTGACAAACTTCTCTCCGTTCTTTCTCACAATTTTTTTTGTTGCCACCTTTACTAATATGGGGTTAAGCATGAATAGGTACATACCTTTTACAGTAGAAACTCGATTATCTGGCTCTTAGTTATACGGATTCGCGACTATTCTATATTTTTTATGTTGTATCTACAATTCGAATTTAGGCAAGCATGAACGTGTCGGAACTGGCATATCATGCCCGCGCCTCGTAGGATCGCTACCCCACTCGTTTGGTTATTGTTTTAGTTAGTTTGCTATTGTGACTCCGCTATGACGTGCGGGTCACGGGTACATATTTAAAAATGTCAAAGAGTAAAAGAGTGGTGTTATCGCTTAAAGAAAAAAAACATTATTCGTTCATTAAAAGCGGATAAACCGATCGTAAGTTAGCTGATAAGTATGGTGTAGGTACATCCACGATGAGTCATATTAAGAAGAATATATATTCCTTTGCTCTGTGAAAAAGCATTACAGTTAAATCACATATTAGGTGGCGATTAATCGTTTGTGGCAAGTAACGCATGGGTGTACAAATTTAAATCACGTCATGGAATTCGTGAACTGGAAATACAAGGTGAAAAAATGTCAGCTAATGGAAATGCAGCAAACTCTTTTAAAGATGATTTTAAGAAGAAATTGAATGAAAATAACTATTACTTGGATTTTGTTTATAAAGCTGATGAAACTGGATTAAACTGAAAGTCGTTACCTTCAAAATCTTTAGCTTCTAAGCAAGAGAACTCAGCTCCAACATATAAAACTAGCAAAGAGCGAGTAAGAATATTAGTTTGCGCTAACGCTATCGGGACCTATAAAATACCTCTGCTCCTTATAGAAAATAAAAAAACCCAGATATTTTAAAAATATCAGGGTACCCTTAATTTATAAAAGTCAAAAAGCGCATGGATGAACTCTAAAATTTTCATTGACTGGTATGACAACACTTTTATCCCTTTAAGTAAAAAAAGACAAAAAGAAATTGGCAAACAAGGAAATGTACTACTTTTACTGGATAATGCGCCAACCCATTCTTCAGCTGAACTGTTAGAGAAGGATAATGGAAAGTTTAAAGTAAAATCTTTGTCTCCTAATGTGATATCCTTGATACAACCAATGTATCAAAGTGTTATTAAAACATTAAAACAACTTTATAGAAAATAGGAGATTTACACGTAGTAAATATTTACAAACCTCCTCAATACCTTGGCCAGAAACTTTAATGTCGTTTTCCTCATCCATGTGTATATGTTGGTGACTTTAATTGTCACAACACATTATGGGGCTACAAAGACAACGAAATCAATTGAATAACGTTAAAAAAATGGATAGAATTTCAAAACATATATTTAGTATACGATCCAAAAGACAACAAAATATTTTATTCCGGTCGATGGCAAAACGATTACAGCCCGAACCTGTGTTTAGTATCAATGGATCGTGACATGGTTCCATTACAATCAACACATATGGTATTAAACGATTTTCCAAAAGTCAACATAGGCCTTCGCTAATACAAATTGGACTTCAAATTCCGTTTGTAGAATCTTTAGGAAAACTAAAATAGAATTTTCAAAAAGCTAATTGGATACACTATAGAACATATCTCGATTCTATTCTTAGATGGATACCACCGGTTTCTGATAATTATTTTAGGTTCGTAGCTGCTGTTAAAAGTGCAGCAAAAATCTATTTCACGTGGTTTTCGACAGGAATATGTCCCATGTTGGTCAACTGAACAAACAGATTGTACAAATCATATCTAGAAAATCCAAATAACAAAAATAGAAATGCTGTACTGTCATATCTAAATAATGGAAGAAAAGAGAAATGGAATTCATTAATGGAAAATATGTATTTCGTACATTTAAGTCGTAAAAGCTGGGCATTTTAAAATAAATTAGGATCTACAAATCAATCTTCTAAAACAAATACAAACATTTCTCCAAATGCTATTGCTTCTCGGTTGGTTAATGTTTCAAACTCAGTAAAAGTGGACAAATCGAGTATCGCAAAGATGAAAAAGTGTCTACAAAAGAAAAGAAAATCTACACCTATCTCAGAAGATATATCCAGACCTTTTACTGTAGAAGAGCTAAAACATGCATTAAAAGACCAAATCAAAGAAAGCTGCTGGGTTTGATGGAATACATCCACAATTTCTGAAAAATTTGGGAAATTATTCTTTGAAGTGGCTACTTATGTATCTCAATGATATTTATAATACAGGTAAGTTACAAACAGATTTAAAGAAATGTAAAGTCGTGGCAATTTTAAAGAAAATAAATCTCCTACAGACCCAACTTCTTATCGTCCAATAAGTTTGTTAAGTGTAATTTATAAGGTTTTGGAAAGATGGATTTTTCAAAGAATTAATCCGTTAATAGAAGATAAATTACCAATTGAACAAGCAGGATTTTGATCCGGTAGAAGTTGTTGTGATGAAGTATTGGCGTCAACAACACATATCAAAGTTGGATTTCAGAAAAAAACTTAAAACTGGAGTTGCTTTTTAGATTTAACTGCTGCATACGATACCGTGTGGAAAGAAGGGTTTACTTTTGTAGATTGTTTAACGTCATTCCTTGTTCCAAAATTATTTCTTTTATTGAAAATATGTTGTCTAATCGGAAGTTTAGAGTTTTTGTGGGAGATAAATGCAGTAAATTTAGATTTTTAAATAATGGTCTTCTACAGGGATCGGTTCTTGCACCTATTCTTTTTAATGTATATATTTCTGATCTTCCTTTTCTACAATGTCCAAAATTCGTCTACGCCGATGATATGGCAATTTCATTTCAAGATTCAGATTTTTTCGAAATTGAAAATAAACTATCTGATGATTTGCGTATTATAGAAAATTATTTCAATAAATAGCGATTATGCCCCAATCTTAAAAAAGGCAGAGGTTTTTATTTAAGTAATAGAGAAAAAAGTAGAAAACTTAATGTTATCTTTAATAATACAAAGCTAAACCATAATTTTAACCCAGTTTATCTGGGAGTAACTTTAGATACGTTTTTAATTTACAAAGATCATTTAGAAAAAGTCAAACAAAAAATGAAAACAAGAAATAATGTTATTCAAAAATTAGCTGGAACAACTTGGGGAGCAGATGCAAACACATTTCGTACATCTGCATTGGCATTAGTTTATTCTACAGCAGAATATTGTGCTTCTGTCTGGTTAAATAGTTATCATACAAAAAAAATAGATGCCCAGTTGAATTGCACTATGCGTATAATTAGTAAAACCATTAAATCTACTCCTCTCGATTGGCTTCCTGTTCTTTGTAATATTACTCCATCGAACATTCGACGAAAAGCTGCGTTAAAACTTAACAAAAGTTACCAATCTGGAATGACATTGACAACCCTCCTGCTAAAAGACTTAAATCTTGATACCTTGATAGCGTCAATGAGCAGACGCCTCCAAGAATATGTATCAATAATAATGGAGGTCACACCCATTATTGATTTCTTATATTTATTTATATAGTAATACCTTTATTTAAAAAAAGTTTTCATTTAATTTTAAACTATAATTTGGTATCTTAATTATAATTATGTAATAAATTCTTGTCAAAAAACTAAATATATACGTTGACAATAAGAATTGCCTTAGTTTTTATTTTCACTTTTTATATTAACTACAGAAAAAAATGAAACGTCATAAAATATACATTTTGTAAGGACTAAATATTATGAATAGAGAGTTTAATGATTTTTTTTTAATAACTTACAATATTTAGTAGGTTAGATTTATTTAAAAATAAGTAATAATTAGTCAACCCAAATAACCATGTTTAGTTTTTTGATTTAATTTAAAAGTTATTGCTTGTAGACGTTTTTAAATCAAAATTATTTCTAATTTTATTTTGTAAACATTTCCTAAACAAAATTTTGATTCGATAATTAATCGAGCTATGGTGTTTAATTAGCGATACCTTCAAATATATTCTTTAAAGAAAAAAATTAAGTAAGCAACGTAAATTACCTATTTTTTAAAACGTGCTTAGTGTAATGATTCATTCTACAGTCCTTCTATAAGATAACCCCTGCTGAGACTACCTGCTGTTAGAATTGTAAATGATACCCTAAGCCCACTTCACAATGTGAAAACTTTTGTTTACAGAAATTGTGGTGTCCAAGTTTTAAATTTCATGAGTGTACATACTTATCTAAATATTTTATTTCATGATTAATGCTGCAGTATTTTAGTAGTATTATATACAAGAAAATATGTATGAACCACATATACTAAGTGACATAGAAAGAAGAACACCCAGTAATAATAAATATTTTGTAAATTTTTTTGGGAATATATTTGTTTTCTTCAAGCGACAATAAAACGTCGTATTATTGAACTACTGAAGACGTGACGCTAAAACTTTTTTTACTGTCTAGACATTAAAAGTAAAACAGTTATTTTGTTTTCACAACTATTTAGAGGTTGGTACCTCGGTTATGTCATATTATGAATGTAACAGTAAAGTACCAACTTCATTCGTTCAGAATAAAACGTCACTATAACACTCGAGAATCTCGAAAATTTGAAAATAACACATGAAAACTAGCAATAAACGCTTGAAGAAAAAATAATATATTTCACTTGGAGTTAAAAATGTAATTGTTTTGCTTAATTTGTTGTCTCGGCTGACGCCTCGCCAGCAAACTTTAAGCTCAACAATTATATTGTTTAACTCTAGTAAAATAATCTACTATTATATTAAGATAAAAAACGATCAGTTTTTCAGCCATATTGCCCTAGCGGTTGTTTTTTGTTAACCTCATTCAAAAACACTTACAATTAAGTGAAGCCCTAAAACAATGAATTAAGCATTTGTAAGTACAGTTGCCATTTAAGCGATTTAAATTGCATTTCAAAGAGCTTCTTTACTAATCTAATTCGTATACACTAGTATACCAAAAATTGTTCAAATAAATTTATTATTATTAGGTGTTCTTCTTTCTATGTCACTTAGTATACATAGGTAAATAGTGCATAGATCGTATGTTGGAAAATGTAGCTCTTAATCATTTCTTAATAAACATTGATTTTCGTTGATATGTATTTGTTGTTTTAATCAACACATAACATTATGTACTACATATATACACAAAACCGCTTTTCTTCATACATTCGATTATCCGGATTTTCGATTATCCGAATGCCTATAGACAATAATTAGTCCGGTTAATCGACTCTGTACTGTATTTAGAATTTAGATAAGATTATGGAGTACAACATAAAGTTTATAATCTTGAGAACCAACTAGTATTATATAATTAGTCATCTTGATTTTTCATAACTAGTAATCAAACACTTATGTATGAACAATGTAAAATACACATTTCATGCCGTTCCATTATTATCTTAAAATCAGATGTTTTCATTCCTGATACAACCAATACTTTTCTCACCCTTAGCAGTTCAGATTGAGAAGAAAGTTAGGTTGGCTTAGGTATTGGGGCCGGTTGCATTTGTACAATCAATGCCAATGTGTTTCCTATAAGAATGCAATTAAATATATAAATGTATTACCTGAATTTGTACTTTTAAAGAAGTTGTAATTATTTTACACAATCTTGCGGGTGCTTCCAAATAACACATAGCGATTGCTTGCTTGAGGATTACGAGATGTGCTTGCGTACATGATAATTAATGTAACGTTGTTATTAACTCAGTTCAATCAGTAAATCCTTTAAAAAAACCGTCTTATAGAATAACCAATAAACAAATTTGCAACGTTGCAAAAACAAAGAGGTTATATCGGCCATATTACTAATGTGCGCAAAGGTATGCGCGAGTGGAGTTTCTGTATATTTTACTAATTTTATTAAAAATACATGAGGATGTGTTTAGGTTAAGCATACGGTTTGCCTTTAGAGAGCTTGTCGGTAAAAGTACTTTTTGGTTACAAAATTTTATAGTTATATACATAGTAACTGCAACATTTTGTAAAAGTATATCCATAACATTTTAGCTGTTAATCGATTGTTATTATACAATTGCGGATACTTTGACGGTACCTCTTTACAATGCATGGTAGGGTTCAATCTAGATATAAAAATATAACTTTTTTGGAGCTACATATTTTAACGAGATTTGAAATTCACAGTTTAGGAGGGAAAGCACAGTTGTCGCCTAAATACCAAATTTTACTTGTCGTAGATTATGTTACCTACCTGTATAGGTATTTAGCCGCATCTTACGCAATTGTGTGCTTATATTCGAATTTTCTATTCCATAACAGTCCCAAAAAGCACGATATAGCATGCTGTAGAGTGATTCATGCTTTAGGAATAGTACGCAGCCAAAATAATCCTATCGGCACTAATAAATACCAAATTGGTGACCCTCAATGTACGATTTGATAGAGACGGAGACGTAAACACCAGCAAGTTGAAGACTTTCTGGCGCAATCGATGAGCAGTCTGAAATCCATAAAGGAGCTCATCAATCAGAACTCCAATGGCAGCGCTTCAGCCAGTTTTTAACAAAGATAACCGTCGTTCTTTTGTTGATTATACACAACGAAAATGAACAAAACTGCAAACAAGCTACAAATGTCCCAAAAATAACAAGTATAAAATATAATTTCCTAGCTTGTTGTGACGCCGCTGAAACCTCTTAACCAGTTTAAAATCATTTTTGCAATAACAACACAAACGCACAAGACGAACAGGCACAACAACTACAAGCAGCATAATTGCCATTGATAGAGTAGGAGTCCGTGTTTCTCCTTTTGAACCAAAGACCTGCAAATGTAGTTTTTGCAAATAGAGAGTCCAGTTTGCATTGGCTGGAATTACGACACAAGTTACAACCACGAAATTGCCAATATCGACACCACAAACGAATCTGAAATCAGGGACGTTAGTCGTCACCACAGAAAAGCAAACAACTGTATGAGGGAGAAGATATCGGCGATCGCAAACACACACAATTTTTGCAACACTTAATGAACTTAGAGAGTGCACAATTTTCGAACGATCTACTACGGGCTTTATCCTGGGAACGCAAGCAAAAAGAAAACTCAATGAAGTTGCGTACTGGACGAAGCTATCGCAATCGCAATCTCAAACAAACAAGACATACATTCCTGCATACCTGACATACACCAACGCAATATATTTGGTACAGCCAATGATGAATGTAAAAAATGTATTGTTTTTATATATTGTATAATTGAAAGTTGAAAAAAGGAATGTATGGGATAATTGAGGCTTTTTTGTTGTAGGGATTTTTGTGTTTTAAATGTTTAAAATAATAATGGTATTGTAATTGTATGTATAAAGTTTTTACCGACATTAATTGAACAATTTGATAACAAAGCCGAAGATCAGTTGTTTTGGCGGTGTCTTAATTTTTTGAAATATATAACAATATAACGTGTAAATACTGCTAAACAAAAGGTCACTGGATCCGTAGACGTGCTAAGTGGAATGCTAATGAGAAGCCTCCATATGTTGGTTCAAGCGCAACCACTGCGCTACGTGATTCAAGCTAATCAAAAGACCCCATGTTGCTGTGTTTGATACTGGTATTGGGCTGGATTCAATTAACAGTGATGTTAACATGGCTGCTACAAACGACCAGTGGTAGAAGGACAGAGAAGCCACGCGTCACATTACATCAAATTTTAGTGGTTTTCCAACTACACACATTTTCTGTAAACTCCAACATTACGGTTAAAACGGCAGAAAAGGAGGTATTAAAATTGATTAGAAGTGGAACACTTAAAGTGGCTAGCTACGAGAGTAGTAAATTGAAAATATTCACGTTTAATGACATATGGTATGTGCCTGTCATCACTCGAAATCTCGTGTCGGTCGTTCAGCAACTCATGATCGTAACCCTGACGGTAAATTTGAATAAACTGATACTGAATGTCAATTCAGTGTCAATGGAGACAGTATTCAAAGGTACAAGAATGCATGGAAGTCTGTACAATGATCGTTCCATACGGGTCATCACTCGAAATCTCGTGTCGGTCGTTCAACAACTCATGATCGTAACCCCCGACGGCAAATTTGGATAAACTGATACTGAATGTCAATTCAGTGTCAATGGAGAACAGTATTCAAAGGTACAAAAATGCCATGGAAGTCTGTACAATGATCGTTCCATACGGTCATCACTCGAAATCTCGTGTCGGTCGTTCAGCAACTCATGATCGTAACCCCGACGGCAAATTTGGATAAACTGATACTGAATGTCAATTCAGTGTCAATGGAGAACAGTATTCAAAGGTACAAAAATATGCATGGAAGTCTGTACAATGATCGTTCCATACGGTCATCACTCAAAATCTCGTGTCGGTCGTTCAGCAACTCATGATCGTAACCCCGACGGCAAATTTGGATAAACTGATACTGAATGTCAATTCAGTGTCAATGGAGAGACAGTATTCAAAGGTACAAGAAATATGCATGGAAGTCTGTACAATGATCGTTCCATACGGTTTAGCCAGCTAAGGTTTGTGCACGCATAGCTGAAGACAACTCGACACCCAGTTTTACTATCAGCGTTGGGGTTACATTGACAAACATTATGTTCGATTAAAGTTTGAATCTGATTAGGTACTAAGATGCCACACGACAATGAAATTTGTGAGCCTTGTCAATTGGCGAAAACACATAGTTTACCATTTAGAACCCGAGTGCCCCAGGTGAGCTGTTGTCAGGTGGTTAGTGGTCGTCGCTACTTGTTCATCACCAATGACTATAATATAACTTAAGAAAAGACTCTGTAAATCCGTAACTATATAACTTATGTAAAATTGCATTGTGTTTAATGAAATCAAATGCTTTGCTAAAATCAGTGTAGATAACATAGACTTGTCCTCGTTGGTCAATATTTTCAGAAAAATTGTTCAAGAGTCGTGTGAAACGTGTGAATAAATTAATATTTCAAATAGTTTAGAAAAATTGTTCAAGAAAAAATTTTATTACTAAAACGGCTATCAGAAAGTCCTAAAAATTATTTTCAAGTTCCGAGTTTCATCGCAAGGGGGCGCAATTGACAGGGTGAGGCATAAAGTTCAAGATTTCTCAGAAAATTTTGGTATGAAGCTATGATTTCAATAACATCATTACAAAGCCTGAATAATTCCGCATAAGTTTTGTCTGAGGGTAATTGGCGAAGACAAGGAGAAGCCCCACAATGTCTAATAATTGAAATGATTGTATTTTCTAAATGACTACAGCAAACTCAAGCTAGTTTGTAAGATAAATGTCAGTGTTTTCAAATACCGTATCCATCGGCACTCGACAGTTTCAAATAAAATTGGTAGGGGCACTTTGCAATAATAACAGTTTTTTTCAATTTTGCCATGAAAATTCAAATCATACAGTATAATTTTAATGTTGTTTCTTTATTTTCTTTAATTAAAGATAGACGCTTTGATTTTACGACTTTATTGCAACACAATTTTAACGCAGATTATTTATTTTTGGTAAAACGTTCAAACATGATATGAAAAAAATGTAAAATTGACGTATGCGCAAACAACATAATAATATAAAATAAAATGTACAGTGGCGTACAAATAAATATAAATTGACTTAAACATAAGCCCCACCTTGAAAGAACTTGGGCTTTCAAAATTATAAACAATAAATATGTACATGTACCGCACAAAATAAAAAGTAAAAGTAACTTCAATAATGAACGCACATTCAAATTCAATAAAAAAAAATTAATAATTAAATTCAAACATTCAAAATTGATCGTAAGTTTCTTCTTCTTGCTATGGAGCTGAATCAAAAGTTTTCTCTTTAAAACTTGTTACATCAGCAGGTAGAGAAAACAGTTTTGTAGCTGCCCTTTTGGTGTTGCCCCGACATGTTCAAACGGTCGCTACCCTTACGATACAATCTTGACCTGGATGAACCTCGATTATTCTTTCCAAAGGCCATTGCATGGTTGGTAGATTGTTGTCAGCTATGATAACCATCATGCCTGGTTTCAACAAATCGGTTCCAGTTTTCCATTTACTTCTTGGTACTAAGGTTGCCAAATATTCGGATTTCCAACGACGCCAGAACATTTGAACGTAATATTGCAGACGATGATAAGCGGCTAATCGATTTGGATTTATTTCTGAAACATCTCTTTCGGGTATTGTGTTTAATTTTCTCCCAATTATGAAGTGACTTGGAGTAAGCGCTTCCAGATCAGCAGGATTATTGGATAAAGGCATAAGTCTAGAGTTTAGTATTGCTTCTATTAGGCAAATCATGGTATAAAATTCTTGAAACGTAAATGTAACCGTATTTGACATACGTTTTAAGTAAAATTAATTTTTTTTTATCGCGACTTCCCAAATACCGCCCTGGTGGAGAGAGTACGGAGGTATTAAATGCCAAGTAATACCTTCAAATGATAAATATGATGTAACGTTTGGTTCAGTTTCGAAACTTCTAATTAAACGTTCTAATTCGTTTTTGCACCTAAATAATTTTTAGCATTATCCGAATAAATATCGCTGGGTTTGCCTCTGCGTGCAATAAATCTTTTTAATGAAGCTAAAAATTCTTCTGACGAATAATCAGTAGTAACTTCGATGTGTACGGCTTTTGTTGAAAAGCATACAAAAAGTGAAATATAATATTTCGATGTTTTTGCACCACGTCCTTTTTTTGATTTGATTAAAAAAGGCCCTGCATAATCGATAACAACCCTTTGGAATCGAAAAGCAGGCGTAACACGCATTAAAGGTGCTTTATTAAAATGACGAGCGCAATAACAGCGAATACAATTTCTTACAGTACGTTTAGCGAAAATTTTGCCTTTTATTGGCCAAAATTGGTCTCGAACAAAGTAATTGTGTGGGTCTCGCATGCCCTAATTTGACGTGCTCGTGCTTAAAAATAAGATCTACTACATGATGAGAAGCAGGTAATATAGGATTCTTTGCGTCAAAGTTTAATTCTGAATTTTCTAGTCGACCCCCTACTCGTAATATTTTGTTATTGTCCAAAAATGGGGTAAGAGATAAAATTTTTGAGTTAGAATTAATTTCGCAGTTCGATTCCAAACATTTTATTTCTTTACCGAAATGACTATTTTGAATTAATTTGACTATCCATATTAACGCTTTCGAAATTTCGTAAGCATCTAGATGTCCTAATTTTTTTTGATTTTGAGGAACTTTGCAAATCTCTATAAAACGTAGTACATATGCTACTGTTCTTTGTAAACGTATTAAAGATGAAAATCTTTCAAATTGAATAACTTCGCTCAAATTATTTAAAACTAAAAATAATGTAAGCGGTTTTATTTTTAATTCGGGCAAATCTTCAACTTTGCTAATAGTATTTAATTGTGACCAACGATCGGGATTTTCTTGAAGCCACTGCGGTCCATGCCACCATAGAGTTGAATCTAAAATGGAAACCAAATTGATGCCACGGGACGCTAAATCTGCAGGATTACTTGAAGTAGGGACGTGCATCCAAGGAACTTTGCCTACTAAATTACGAATTTGAGCGACTCGGTGAGCAACGAATATTTTGAGTATGTTTTCGGACTACGCTAACCAACCTAATACTACAGTACTGTCAGTCCAAAAGTATGTACTATGTATGCTAATTCGCAACGAGACTGACACCTTCTTAATTAACTTAGACAAAATTAAAGCTGCGCATAATTCTAACTTTGGAATGGTTAAAGTTTTTACAGGTGCAACCTTTGTTTTAGCACACAATAATCTGACTGTCGCATGTCCTAATTGATCGATTGATTTTACGTAAACGCATGCAGCATACGCCTTTTCTGACGCGTCCGCGAAACCGTGAAGCTGTATAAATTCCGACGGTTTGTTTGAAATATATCTTGGAATGCGTAAATCATTGAGGGATAATAAGTCTGAACAAAACTTTAACCATTGTGATTTTATATCTTTGGGAACTTCTTCGTCCCAACCGATTTGTTCACGCCATAAATGCTAAAGAAAATTTGTTGCTGTTATTAAACACGCCGAATAAACCTAACGATGGAAAATCTGACTTATTAACGATAAAATTGTTCGCTTTGTGACAATGTCTTTGTTCGCAACTGAATTTAAAAATAAAAATTCTCATTTGGATTCCAATGAAGACCTAAAACCTTTGTGCTTTTACTCAAATCTGAAAGTGCAACCGAACAGTTTAAACAGCTAGGAATGTTACTAAAACCGAAAGTATTATTTGATGCCCATTTGCTCAACTCAAAACATGCACCATTAAGTATGGAATCAATTTGCGTACATAACAGTTTTCCACTCTCTAGATTATCTGTTCCTGTAAGCAAATCGTCTACGTAAAAATCATGTTCAATTGCATTCGATGCTTCAGGATAAGAGTTTACGTTCATTTTAGTAAATTCTTGATGTCACCGCGTAGCTAAGTATGATCCTAAAGCTGTACCGTAAGTAATAGTATTTAATTGAAAAACGCATAAAGGTTGCGCCAAAATATAACCTGTAAGTACCTATCATCGGGATGAACTAAGACTTGACGATACATCTTTTTTATATCCGCAGATATTGCAATTGAATGTTGACTAAATCGCAATAGGATGGACAACAAATCGTCTTGAACTGACGGACCAACACGTTCTATGTTATTTCGCGAATACCCAGAATCTGTATTAAATGATGCATCGAAAACTACACGCAATCACGTCGATTTACTATTCTCACGTAAGACGCAATGATGAGGTACAAAATATAAAAAGGGTTAGTATTTTCGATGGAAATACAAGTCATATGATTCATTATTTCATATTCACGCATAAAGTCGCTATATAAATTGTGCAAGTAAGAATTCGATTGAAGTTTTCGTTCCAAAGAATAAAATCTAAGTTCTGCGTCAATACTAGAATTACCTAATTTATCTGCAGGGAATTTTAAGGGTATTTCTAACCACAAATCTACCTTGATGATTTCTGCTATAATTTTCTAAAAAGTGTCGCTCGCATTGAAACTCGTCATCAGATAAAGGTTTTGACTCCGCGATTTCTTCTAGTTCCCAAAACCGAGATAGTTGTTGCTGTAATTCAATTGTTTCCGCAAAATTGCATCTTATGTCAAACGATTTATAAGAAATAGGACCCAACAATACCCAACCTAACCGACTATTAATCATGGTGGGACTATTTTTACCTAAATCTATACGTTGTGTTGTTATAATTTTTGAAACAATATTTGCACCTAATAAAATATCGATTTCTCCCGGAATATTTAAGCTCGGATCCGCTAAATGCTTAATCAAGTTTTTTGGAATTTTTGGACAATTTAAATTAAAAGAAAATTGTGGTAATATATTGCAAATTTTAGGTAAAATATAACAATCAATGTTTGGGCAAGAAGAAGTTTGCATCGATTGTATGAACAACTCACATTTGCCTGTTATATTTGAACGCGTATTATTTATACCATTTATAAAAGCAATTTCGTCTGAAACAACGTTAATTTTTAATTGATTTTTACCCTTTCGCTAATAAACAACTTTGAGAGCCGGCATCTAGCAATGTCCGAAAAATATGCATTTTACCGTGTATATCTTGAAGTCCAATTAATGCAGTTGATAAAAGCACGTAATTGTTATCTACAACATGGGCAACAGTACTCGAACTGGTAACTTCTTCACAAACCGTACCCGAAGCTGGAGGTTCTGCGCGAATCCTTTTATTTAGATGTAACAATGAATAATGCTTATACTTGCATATTATGCATCCTGATGCATAGCACGAAAAATTAGAATGACATGGACGCAAACAATTAAGGCATAATTTTAAACGCTTCGCTTCAGATATTCGCTGTTCTACAGGGAGAATTTTGAATTTTTCGCATACGTAAATTGTATGAGACGAATTGCAAAAGTGACATGAAATGTTAGATAGCATACTATTTACGCCGAATTTATTTGATTTTGTATCGCATGTTTTAGATTTTAAATTATCTAACATGTCCGCACGATTTTTAAGAAAGTTTAACAATTCCGATAATGTTGGTAATTCCGAACCAAATATTTGGAACTCCCATTCGCGTATTGTAATAGAATCTAATTTCGACGTTATAAAATAAATTACTGCTGGATCCCAAGTATCTTTTTCGATGCCTAAAATTTATAAAGATCGCAAATGATGATTTACAGTATATATGATTTGTCGCAACGCTATCGGGGATTCTTTTGAGATTTGATCAACAGAATACAACGATCTAACATGATTTTGCACCAAAAGCCGCTTATTGTTAAATCTTTCACAGAGCAAAGACCAAGCAATATCGTAATTATCGTTTGACTTCGCCTTCCAAGGCCGATTTTAAACAGTAAAATTTTTGTACTTTACTTAAAGTTTCGTTAGTATGAATCATTGAATGAAAAACGTCTCGAAACTCAAGCCAATTCGTGTGAACATCTTTAAATTTCGGCACGTGCATAGCAGGCAATTTTATTGACGATACTTCATTTGCCAAATTTTGCGAAACATTAGACTGTTGAATTGAAGTATTTACTTGGGTACTGTTTTCAATTAATAATTTTGCTCTAGCAATGACCGCATAAAAATCATTTTCAAATTGTTCTTGTTTTTTCTCCGCTTCGGAAGAATCGTATTCTTCAATTTGGGAATTAATTTCATTAAATAAATTTAACGCACTATTAACTCGATCTAATCGCCCTTCAATTTCGATTATAGATATTCCATCTAAATTACCCTCCGATTCAAAAAATGTAATTTTTTCGTTAATGAACTTGTTAAAATCGGTTACACGTTTTTTAAGACATTCGCGTTTCTTTTTAAATTTGCTAACTTGTCTTTAGACATGCTTGCTAATTTGAAAAAAAAGAAGACCAAAAAATACCGATAAATAACGTATACGATAACCAATAGAATCAATCAAACTCGCAAAAAATGAAAAAATATATAACGCAAAAAATAGGAAAAAAGGATTGCTTACTCTGGTATAACGCTGATTTTCGCTGTATCGTGGCTCGAATGGACCAATGTTTCGTTATTTTCTTTAATTAAATATAGACGCTTTGATTTTACGACTTTATTGCAACAATTTTAACCCAGATTATTTATTCTTCGTAAAACCTTCAAACATGATATGAAAAAAGATAAAATTGACGTATGCGCAAACAACATAATAATATAAAATAAAATGTACAGTGGCGTACAAATAAATATAAATTGACTTAAACAGATGTCATAATCGAAAAACATAGTTACTGTCAAAAGAATACATTTTCACACTTTAATTTGATAAAAGGGTTATTTTTCTAGTTCAGGGAATTTTGATTTAAATGTATGGTTGTATAGGTTTGTCACTTATTTCAGTGGCGCAAAACTACATTTAAATTAAAAACACCCTACCAATAACTTCTAATAAGGCATAGATTCTGATGCTGTTTGAAAAAGTAAATTAAAATAGGTAGTCATGAAAAAAAATCTGTAGGTTTCCATGGAGATTAACAAATTGGAACTGTCAACATTTTTACTTTTGATGCTAAAAAACTTCGTCTTTGATTCTTTTCGAATTTCGTGTTACTTGTTTTCCAAATTTGTGCTAATCCATCAATAACGACTTATACTAATGTTAAATCTTACGATATGCTCGCCGCCTATTTTCAGTGAAAATGCTCCTATCGCAGCAAGTGAATATCCTGTCAAATATCTTAAACAAAGACTCTAAAACAAGAAGGTATTTTGACAACTAGAAGTACGTTTAAGGCAAAGGGAAGTATACGACCAATTTCAGTCCCTTTTAGAAGACGTCCGTCATGGTGTGAAGATAACCTAATTAACGTTCTTGCATGCGTGGAAACGAATCAAATTTAAGCACAAAGGAAGTGTGCTTACAAGTAGGAATAAGTAACGTTTCGGTGTTTCAAATTTTAAAAAACTGTATACTACATCCCTACCATATGATTTTGCACCAGGCTCTTTCAGAAGCTGCTTATGACAGGCGGCTCGACTATTGCTATTGGTTAACAAAGAGATGTGCAACGAAAATCCTCAATTCCTGCCTTTGTCTTTATGAACTGATAAAGCCACTTTTTCTAATTGTGGTAAGGGAAGTTTGCACAACATGCATTATTGGTCGCAAACCAATCCGCATTGGATGCGCGAAGTGGATCACCAAAACAGGTGGAGTCTAAACGTTTAGTGTGACATTTTAAGGAACGCAATTATTGGACCGTTTATTTTTGACGAACATCTTAATGGTGAATCACATATAAACTTTTTAGAAAATGACTTGCCTATCCTTTTGGAAGATGTTCCCATTGACTTAAGGTTGTCCATGTGGCATCAACATGATGGAGGCCCTGCACACTTTTCGCAAAGGTTCCGTGATTTTTTAAACGTTAATTACCCGGATCGCCTGATTAGAAGGGGTAGTTTGTTTCCTTGCCCACCCAGATCTGCGTTAGATTTTTATTTGTGAGACCGAATCAAAACCATCTATACACATAAAATCGAGTTTTGTCGTTCTGTTTGTCTGTTTGTTTTTTTGTCCGCTTTCTCCTCCAAAACTACTCAACCGGTTTTGATGGTTGATTTCTCATTTTTTTCAGGAAGTCAATGCGGCGAACTTAGGCTATTTACATGTAGACCTGCACTTTGGCCTATGAGCTGGTAAGGTAAAATTTTTGAAATTGAAGAAAATATAGACACAGTAAACTTAGGCTATTTACATGTTGACCTGACCTTTAACCGTTGACCGTGAGTAAAATCTTTGAAAATTGATAGAAATATAGACACATTCTAACGCTCTTATCTTACTCCGACTTATTCTAAGCCCATTCTCTGATCTGAGTGGACCGACTCTGCTAGTTGTTTATAAAACGCGACCAACTTACACGAGACGACATGATTGGGCGGATTAAAAACGTTATAAATTCGATTTCACAAACTGAAATTGAAACAGCTGTTAACAAATGTAGGACAAATATTGACAATTGTATTTTGCAAAATGGAGGTCATTTTAAACATTTATAAAAGCATTTCCATTAATTCCTTAAAAACTTTAATGCTAAATACTGTTATTGTTGTTTTGTTATGACCCGTTGACCTTTAAACGCGCTCCAAAAGCGTGAAGGAGAGGCATGAAATATAACATAATATCAAAACTAATTGTTACTAATCCTACCTACAAAGCGGCAAAAGTAGGAAAATATTCATTTTTCAAATGAAAGTGTGAAAAATTTAATCTATTGATAATAACTCTGAATCGCGCAAAGATATCGAACTGTGCTTTTCGCGTTTTCTCTAGCAAATTTAATCTCCTTTCTGATTTTGACATCAAAATTGTAATGTATGATTTAAATTTTTGTGGCAAAATTGAAAAACTGTTATTATTGTGAACTGCGCCATCTAGCAATTTCATTTGAAACTGTCGAGTGCCGATGCATACGATATTTGAAAACACCACATTTTCTTACAAACAAGTCTGAGTTTGCTGTAATCAGATAAGTCATTTAGAAGATACAGTAATTTAAATTATTAGACAATGTGGGGCTTTTCTTGTCTTATTAAGGCCGGTACGCCAATGACCCTCTTCAATTTTATGCCTCACCCAGTCAATTGCGCTCCCTTGCGGTGAAATTTCGAACTTGAAAATCTTTTTCCAGGATTTTCTCATAGCCATTTTAATAATAATTTTTTTTCCCGAATTTCTATACCCAATAGATTTCGAGATATGACCGCGTCCCAAGCTTAATGAAACATCATGTATGTATCAAAAATATTGACTCCTTTAATGACATTAAAATAGTAAGTGGTACACTGAAAACTGTTGCGCAATCTTTGATATACGTCATCTTCTGAAAAATGGGAGTAGAAACACTGGACTTATTATAAAATTCGTTTAAAGAATTGAGATTGCAGGATTCATTAGGTAGATAATCACTTGCAAAATATTTACCATCTCTATATTGTCTAGATAATACATTGCACTTGGAATCCTAGATTTGTTTCATTTAGTTCTTATAAACGACTAAACATGTTTGGGATACTTTGAGTGTAAAATTTAATTTTAAATATTATTCAAAATATTATTTTTTATGAGAATCAGATTTTGTCTAGGGATATTTTAGAATGTGCCGATATTGGACAACGGAAACTCCGCATTGGATGCAAGAAGCCCACACGCAACGTCAAAAAATTAATGTTTGGACAATAATTGTGGGTATCCTAATGTTCGGTGCTTACTTCTTTAAAGAAACGCTTACTAGAGAACACTACTTGAATTTTCTTCAAGTCGATGTCATTTCTGTTTAAGTAGTTGTATTTCCCAATCCTACAAATCCAGATTTACCAACTGATCAAATTTGGTTTGAACAAAATGGAACACCTTCGACTACACAGATGCCTCAAAGTCAACCGGCAACAATTGAAAATTTATTGTAAATGATGAAATAACAAAATTACGTTACTTTTATTTTTCAAAAAATATTCTAATAATATATGGTGTTACTTCCGTGAAAACCTGAAATGATATAAATTTGGCATGTATGTTAAAAATAACTATTTAATAAGACGTGTTCGACCCTTGTTGCAAATTAGTTTCGACTTATCGAATTTATTTCTTTCATTATGAACGCACGGTTTTAGGGGAAATAAAGACTAATTATATATTTTTTCAAAATAAATTCTAGTTTTTTATTAACACCACATGTTTGATTTTTAGTTTTTGAAAGAAAAGGTATACATTTTCCATTGCATTGCATATATTAGTTATTTGAAACATAAAGAGAATTACAAATAGACTTTGAAGAAAATGCCATTGACCAATGAATTATACTTTGAGTTTTAACGTTGATTTTAAGTGTAATAACAATAATTACTACGTCTATCTCACAAATTTTCGATATGGTTACTATTTTCTAAGCGTAGACTATTTTTTTATACTCGGATCATATTCATTGAGATTTTAATTCACATCCGTCTAAATGCGTTCATATCTTAACGAAATCGAAAGTAAATTTTTCTAATTTTGGCATATAAAGTGACGTTTTTCATAATAATTTTCAAGTTTTTTGTTACTTGTCAAATTGTTTTGACATTCGTTTTGGAAATGGTCACATTCAATTAGAATTTAAATTCAAAAGAAGTTTAATTCCTTTTTTAAACTTTTTTTTCAAAATTAGAAAAATATACACAGTGGTCCAACGAAAAGTTTGCACCTAGCTTATTACTTTTTTGTAATTGAAAAAAGCTCGGACCCGTCGATTTTGCTTTTGAGGGGACACATTTTAAACATATGTTTTGACCTGCGCATTTAACCCTCTAGCGGGGTGATTAACAACCCTAAAATTTTAAATGGAAAGAGATGAATCATTTGAAAGGGCACAAAGTTGTATTTCTAATGATATCTTATTTCTTGAATTTTACTAAAACAGTTAATGCGATAACGGCTTTAAAGACATTAAGCCGATAATTTTGGTATTAATGAAAAATACAAATAAGCTTTAATTATTACGAATGAAAACAACTGCGATTATTAGTACGTTCCAATGTTTGTTATTTTTAAGGTTGTTTTGAAAAAAAGAGTAAACAATCTGTTAAATTGATTTACTAAAACGTTACTTTAACAAATGTTGAAAATGTGACCCATTTGCTTAATGTCTTTAAAGCGGTTTTTGCATTAACTGTTTTAGTAAAATTCAACAAATAATGTCTCATTAGAAAAACAATTTTGTGCCGTTTCAAATGATATATTACTCGACTTCTCTTTCCATTTAAAATTTTAGAGTTGTTACTCACCTACGCTGAGGGTTACAGGCGCAGGTCAAAAATATGTTTAAATGTGTCCCCTTCAAAAGCAAAATCAACGTGTTCGAGCTTTTTTGCGTTCAATTACAAAAAAAGTGAAAAGCTAGGTGCAAACTTTTTGTTGGACCACTGTGTATGGTACACGTAACGAAACATAATTTTTTGAAACTTATGTAATATTGCAGACTTCGCTACGCTCTTCCCGCAACTATCATATTCGTTACAAAAAATCATGCTTTTTGTCACTGGTAATATAAATAGTTATTTTACATTCAAACTTTTTGCAAGATTTTCTAGATTTGTTTTTACTAATTTTTTCAAAAATTGTTTCTGATATTCCGAATATAATTGTAAGTCTATGCTTTTATTCTAATCCTTATAGTTAATTATTAGGAACACATTTCTACACATAGTGGCTAGAGATAAATTAGTGCAATTTTTTGTATCTCGACATACTATATTACCATAATCTTTCCATCACAGTTCAAATAGTTTTTTATTAGTAATTGCAATGTCACATACATAATTGCATATTCAATCATTCGTTCGAAGATTATGATAGTTATGCCTAGTCGAAATAACACGTTTAAAACACAAAACTGTAATTACAAATAATTAATTCCTTTAAAAGGATAAGCCTTATAAATGTCCTACATCACTTTATACATGAAACTTCTTACTTATAGCACCTAGGTTTCTGCGGTACCTTATTACCTGCAGCATTTAAAAAATTAGCAAACCATTTCCGTACTCGTATTATTCACAATTGACTATAATTGAATTGATTAAATTATTTGCTTTGGAGAATCCCAAAACGACTTCTTATTTCGAAAGATGAAATGGACACGATAATGCATTATTGAAACTACGATATACAGGTACAATTACAAATAATATTTTTTAACAAATCTATATGTTTCTGAAGTATAATTTTAATAGTTGTAGTAACAGAGATAAATATCTATGAAGCGTGTAACATACATAAATTTTTTTCAGTTTAAAACACATAAAACGATTATAGGGTTACTCTTGTACTAACAATTCAATAGTTTATACATCAGTTCTAGTTACTATTAGTATTACGTACCATTATAGATTAGTTACAATGTATTCTTAGCAGAATGGAAAACATTAAGTACCTATTCACAAATTCCAGTCTTAATAAAATTCTAAAACCTATCAATACAATAACCAGTCATATAAAAGCAATAGTTTCGTTAATTTGTTGCACTCAATAGGCTAATCAACAATTATTTTAGAAGAATATAAATGTGAGCAAAAATGTGATTGAGTTACATACACGTATTATTATTACATTGAATACATATAGACAAGTAAGAATTACAAGTATATAATTTCATAATGTTAAATTAACAGTTATTGCACGGATATATGTAGTTTTAAGCAGCAACATTGAGAAATCTTCATTGAACGGTATTGTTACAATTTCAAACATTAAGAAACAATTATTTGCAGTTGGAGTGTCAACATCTATATTGTATATAACACAGCGTTTACATCATTGTCATGCAGTTGGTATGTATAAATAAATTTAAGGTAAGACAAAAAATTGAACATTTATAGTAATTACAATAAGAAATTTTTATATAAGTTGTTTACTACAAAACACAGTATGAAGTACTTTAATTTAACCTTCGAGCGTGCCCATAACATCATAGAATACCATAATTAATAATACTATTACTAATTAATAGTGATAGTAGTATCACAAAAGTAAAAAACAACATTAGGTGTTTGATTTTTTAAAATAATAATAAAAACAACCATAATTTCAAAAAAGAAAAAAACTACCATATCGTTGTTTGCAATCCGAACAAATAATTTGTGTTTTAGCATGACTAGATATAAATATGACAAATTGGTTTAAGTACTTCCGCTCGAAAGTTATTATTCAATGACACTGTTTACTATCACTATGTAGAACATATAGTTTTGATTGAACAATTATCGAAAATACATTGATGCTGATGACAACCTCTATTGGTAACATATACATAATCAAATATCGTTTATGCTTATAACAATTGGACAAAAGTAGCTTCTAACATTTATAATATTAATAGTAACAATAACATTAACGATTAACACTATCTATTGTTAAGACGACATGCTGTTGGTATTAAACACCATTTGGCACTAGTTATCTACGACAGATGTATACAATTTAAGTAAAATGATTTACATGAAAAAATCTAAAAAACACGTAGTTGTTACCAAAGTGTAGGTGACTTTAAGCTTTAATTCCTTTGTGTCGTAGATCTTGAATACAGTTCACTTTTCAATTACAATTATCGACCTAGTCAGCATTTGAATGATTAATCTTAACGTAAATGGAATTTAATTTAACTTACTGAACTTTCGGCAATGCTAGGATTCGGTTGATTGTTGATATCGTCATTTGAGTTTTTGTCCAAATCTAGGAGATGATTTTGAGTTGGTAGTCATGGATTGTACATTATGGGCTTTCGAAGCGGTAAATCTCATACTATATGCTGGTCTATTACGGTCAGTTCCTGCAACCTAAAACCAAAAAACGACTAGAAATGAAAACATGTATATTTTTAGAATATTCAAAATTGATTGATAGGAACAATGCCATCCCTTGGTGTTAACAGCAACTCGTGGCAAAATTATTCATTATAAAAATTTTATTAAAGTCGTTAACAATCTACTTTGCTGTAATTAGCAAGAGATTTTGTTCAATTATAAAGACAACATAACGTACTATTTGATATTTGGTTCTCGTTAGAAATCAACAGATATAGTAGTACGTCATCGTCAGTAAAAATGGACATGTCAGGTAGAAATTGTATGGTGTAGTTACAGTCTAAAAAAAAAACCCTCTTTATGATAGTGGAATAAACATTTTAATCTTTCAGGTAAACAAGTGAATTCTTTACACTTTCTTATTCACTTTTCACACATTGAAAACTGAAAGCTTGTTTATTTCAATTATATCTGTATGAATCTCGGCTTTTGTAGTATATTATTTATTTTTGTTTCCAGGTGAGATTAAAAACCCCCTTTTTTTACATTTCCATACTTAAATTGTATGAAATGACTTTAGTTCAGTCACATTTAAGGTTTCTTTTATAGAGTGGATAGCATCAATCTTTTCTAGATCTGGACGTATTCTTTATAGAAAAAAGATCTTGACGGATGACTGCATCTAGAAGAAATTTAAAACGGAACAGACGGTTCTTACACCTATAAGTCTATTAATTGCAAATTGTTGAAAAGAACTTTGTAACTTCTTTCATGGCACAATAATATCATCAAAAAAAGATTCTGTTTTTGGAATTCTATGCAATATTTTGTCTACGAGTTTATAGAAAATAAATAGTGACTACGCAACAATTTGTGACGAGACATTCAGCCTCATTAAGGTAACCGCTGAGAAGCTGCCAACGCCGAAAAATAACTAATTATTAAAAAATTAATGGTGTAGAAAATGATTATGTATTACGATGACATTTCAGTTGTTGACAAAAATCATAACAAAGTTGAAAACTAAGCAAAGGAATTTTTTGCTGCAATTTGGAAAACCAGCGCAGTAAAGCAAAGGTTGTCAGCAAATTTTAATGCAGGAGATAGATCATCATATTTAATAGGTTATATACCGCAATCATTAAAAAATCATTAAAGTAATATATGGAATCCAACTATAAATTGTAGGTGATTCTGGATACCCTTTGGAGCCATGGCTGATTACACCCATCAATGGACCCAACTAACCAATACCGAAATGAGATTTAATATAGCACACAAAAGAAATGTAATTGAAAGGTTAAATTGGGTGTTAAAGTCAAGATTTAGATGTCTGTCAATGCACAGAGTGTTACATTACAGTCCTGTTGTAACAGCCAAAATAATTAACAGTTGCGCTGTCTTACACAACATATGTGTAAGTTATGGAGAAGTGGATGAAGAGTTACATTATGGTAAGAAAAAGAACATGCGTTTTAAATGCCAATTAACTTTTATTAGATGAACCTGAACAAGATATTGATAATGATAGTCAACAAGGAGACTTTAACAATGAAGGCCAAATGACAAGAGCTAGAATAATAAGATTATTTTATAATTAAACAGTTTCAATGTAACACTTAATTAGTCTAATAATTGCATTTAAGAAATCTTGCATTGCCACTATTAATGATTCCGTGCACAGTATAAACGACTGTTGTTGCTCTTTCATTATATTTAATGCAACTTCGTATATTAACCTTCTTCATAAAATATTTGAAAATATAAATTTAGTCATTTGATATAATGTTTTATTTCTTTTTCTTTTCTAGCATACAAATGTAATCCTGCAATTCCTATCAAAGGAATGAAACACTAAACTGCAGCGCAGCGTTTATTTAACAAACAGAAAAACACCAAAAAACTTTACTCGAACACGTGTTTCAATAGCTAAGCTATCATCATCAGCGAACCGATACTAAAATAAAAAACAATAGGAAGCTTATATATACTATCTGTGTGTCACACATCGTTACACTTAATTGATCCTAGATAAACTTGAAAAATTCCAAAAATTTCATAAGCAAATTTCTGTTTTTAAAAATTTCCAAACTTTCACAAAAATCAAGTTCGTTTTTATCATCTACCCTCTTTATTAATTCAATGTCGCCTACTCTATGGCCATTTTCAAGCATTGCAACACTGGACCTATCTGTGCGATGATATTTGACATGAGCTACGTGCTCTTTAAAACGAGTTTTAATAGGTCTCTTGGTTTGCCCTATATATACTTGGTTACAGTCGTAACAATTAAATTTATATATTCCCGATATATATGGGTTCTCAATCAAGTCGTCCGTCGGTCTGCAGACCGCTTTTTAAGGTACATATATTCTATATAATAAAGCGCCTATTTTTTCATGTTTGTCTTCAAAATTAAACGGGTACTTCCAGACGTCGTAGAGACTTGAAATTCGGCATACCGATGGGTCTTACCTTCAACGGGAAAAATCCGAAAACCGGAAATTTCTATTCAGGGGCGTCTCCGTCCGCCATAGGTCTAGCATTCAAATTTGCCCGTCAATCGACGGGCTTTTAATCTAGTTTGATTATAAAACAGTAACCTCTAGTAGTAACAACTTTTTGGTGTTTTCTGTTTGCTGCAATTCCTAGTTTTTACAACGTTTAAATGCCATTACATTGAAAAATCCAAGCTCATGAATATTTCGTCCAGTAATTGAAATCCACTTTATTATGCTTATAAGTAGTTCCTCATTGTCATTAAGATGATCATTAATTGCTGGTCCACCACCTGTTTGCATCCTATATCTCATAATTTCTCTAGCTTTTTTTTTGTTTTACACACCCATTCATGAAATGTCTGAATTAACATTAATATACGTTTGCATTTATTGTTTATACAACATATAAAGTAAGGTTGTCCCAAATACATTTCACTGTATGAGGAGGCATAGAAGGAACTAACCTTCCAGTTAATAATATTTTATTTTCTTTTAAATATTTTAAATATATTAGTAATTGCTTTTGCTCGTTCATTTTTATGTAATATTCGAGCGATAAATAATTAAACGAGGTTAAGATTGTGCTATGAATTATGATACAGATCGTAGCAGTAGAACCACGAATGATTGAAAATAACTACTGAAACTTATTAAGTAACTAATGTCACAGGAATCTTTTAACAACGTTGTTTTTAAATGAACGTTGCAAATAGGCTGGAAATAGCGGAATTGCCTCTGCGCTCGTGTCTGTTTATGACTAAACCAAACTCTGTAAAGTTCTAAAATTTAATTTTACAAAGAAGAAACTTTATTGTACCTTTATATAACAACAAAAATTAATTTAAGTTTAAAGAAGTTACAATACAATACATGTAAAAACGCTATTTTAAGGTCATTTTTGGATTTTTATTTAGTCTAATTTAAAGCATAAAATAAAATCTGTTCCTATAAACAAGTGTTGTAACGCTTTGCTTGTGCAAAAATATTTTTTGTTTATAGTCAAAACCAGACACGAGCGCACATGCTGCAACAACAAAAAACCTTACAATTCGCTGCTGGTAAAGTGCAGCCGTCTACGTTCCATTTAGAAACTACCCCTCTTTTAGATTATGCTCACGATAAGAAAATTGAAAGGCACCTTCGCATTCCCACCCGCGAATGCAACAGAAATTATTTGACTGGTATTGAAGACTCTTAAGGGCGTTGAAAATTACAATATAATAAAATCAACACTGTTACATTTTCAAAGGTTACCATAATAGGGCTGATTGTATTGAATTAGTTGTTCATAGTATTAATGACAATAAATTTAATACAACACTTCTACTCCATCCAATTTTGAATATAATAAAATATATATTATAATATTTATAAAAAAAACTATTTTTATATTATTTATGACAAATATATATATATATATATATTCAAAATATATTTATTTTGACACAACATACTTTCAAAGATTTTACTACAATAAAATTACACCACTACTTCTTCATTTTCGATTTCTTCTCATTCTCATTTCAGTGAATACAGTAATTGAGATTGTTGGTTCAATGTTTGTTGTTCGTTGTTTGTATGTTCTTTGTTCGTTGTTTCAATGATCGTTGTTCGTTGTTTTTATGTTCGTTATTCGTTGTTTCTATGTTCGTTGTTTGATTTTTTAGTTTTGTTGCTTGCTTGTTGTAATAATTTACTTTCATACTGTAGGGCATATAATTTATAATGATAGACTTGACCATCATTTCATATTCGTTCTGGTTTACTCCCAAAGACGTTAAACTACGAGTAATTGATAAAGTTGCGTTATATAAAGAACGTAACCCAACTGCATCCATTTAACTTTTGACGGGCCTTATCTTTAACAGTTTTTCTATACGACTATCTATTATTCATTGCTGATTACCGTATTCATGTTTTAATAAATCTATTGCATCGCTGCAAGACTTTTCAAATGGCGTTAGTCCGCAAATTGTTGCTGAAGCTTTACCTATTAGCGATTGCTCAAAGTAATTAAATTTTGCAACAGCATCCAGTGAATCGTTGTCATGTACAACTGATTTGAAATGTTCCCAAAATAAAGTCAATTCTTCTTTGAATTTGCGCAACTCCAACTTATGCATCTTAAAGTTACTCTTACTTTTCAAACTTTCACATTCATGGAAATGCGATACCTGGTTGACGCCATTATTGTTGACATTTTGATGTTCCATATTATTTGACTGCTCTTTAATGCGAATATTTAACCTGAACATTATTTCAGCTGCTTAGTCTTGATTTTCTAATATTTTGTCGAATTCCTTTTGGAAATCAGTTTCTTGAAGCCCACACATTAAATTTGCATTGACACGTTCCAATGTACGTTGGCATTTTTAATTCTATCACGACACACCTTAAGTTTGCTTAAATTTTCGTTATCAAAAGTTAATTTTTCCTTTTCCATATTTAACAACTGCTTTAATTGAGTGCTTATCAATGCTATACGTTCCATTTTTTCGTTTGCGTTTACTTACTGCACAGTCATAGAATGTTATTAGTCGTTACACCCACACTTTATTATCAATTTCGTTATTTTACGTTCTTGTTCTTTGCCTTAGATTTTCCAAGTTTTGCCACCATAAAAAACTGTTTTTATGTTATTTATGACACAACGTTCAAATATATTTATTTTGACACAACACACTTTCCAAAGGTACAAAGATTTTACTACAATAAAATTACACCACTACCTACTTCTTTTTTTTTAATTTCTTCTCAATTTATAGTCCTGGTAGTAACACTTTACGACCTCCAACCTCAGTACAAGCATTGCATCTCTTAATCATGTTTTGGTAAACCCTATTTAAAAGAACAAACATTGTTTGAATCTACTGTACTGCAGGTACAACCCGAGCAATCAACTCCTCTTCTAAACTCGACCAGTTAGTACCGATTATTACCGATATACATATTGTATGTTTATTTTACCAAAATATTATTACAGGTGGGGCACTACCAACAAATTATTCTATAGCATTAAAACGACAAATAATGTTAAAAGTTTTAAGGCATACATATTTCAAGATTATTTGAAACCGCATTTTAAAAATATTTTGGATTGTACAGGGTACTCTAGAAACAGGTACTATATCAAAGTTGGGTTATTTTAAATGGATCACTCTATATTTTTTTCTATTTTTTTGGAGGGTCTGCAAATCAGGTAAAATCAGGTAGTATCTCAGAAACGGAAGTAAGTAGGTATAGAGATATGTTAAAGAACATACATTATTTTTATCGTACAATTCAAAAATAGAAAAAAATACAGAGTGATTTATTTAAAATAACCCAACTTTGATATGGTACGTATTTCTAGAGCACTCTGTACAATTCAAAATATTTTTAAAATGTGGTTTTAAACAATCTTGACATATGTATGCTTTAAAATTTCTAACATTATTTGTCGTTTTAATGCTATAGAATAATCCGTTGGTAGTGCCCTACCCTGTATATTGCAAGCTAAACTGCAAAATATATCTCAATATCCAAGTCAAGCAGAGTCAACATTGAAAACAAAAAGAAAAATTGACGACTTTAGAGAATAAGATTTTTGATTCGTGAAATATTTTGGAGGTAATTGTTAAATAAATGGTTTTCAAAAATACATATAACACAAATTAATTACAAAAAAAATATGTGAAACTGTTTCAGTATTCACCTAATGACGATTGCAGACAATATAGCAATTGAAATGTTGTGTAGGTACATTCATCTTAAAAATAAAAACAATGAAAGTTCAGCAGGATGTTATTATTTCACATCAAGCAACATTGTTTAATTCATTCAAACGAACGATAAAAAATTATAGTTGTTTGTTAATTCCTTGGTATACAGGTGAACACGTTGGTAGCGTTATGGGGGTTAATTCGAGAAAATCCAGAGTTGCAGATCTGAAGTGGTAGCTTAATTTTAAATTGACCCCAAAATTTTCTTATTACAGTAAAAAACCCAAAAATTAAAATTGATACCGTTCAAAAGACCATAAAGATGCCATACTTTGTTTTAGTTCTTTTCTTGGTAACTGTCAATGTCAAAAGTAACACATGTCTGAACTCAGAATGTTTAAATCTACCCAAAACTGCAAAAAAATTAGATTGTACCATTTAAAAAAATTTTCAATGACGTCATTGCAATAAGTAAAAGGAGTAAAAAATTAATTTGAATTTCAGGAAATATGCACGTTAAAAAAATAAAATTGACAGGTCCGAGAGTTTTGGGCCAAGCGTTCTGAAAGGAAATGATTAGTAGGTATATACTCAGTTCGCATTTTTCTGGAACTTTTGTTAGCTTGATTGCACATGCACATTAAATAGTCTACCTGAAATTTTAAAATGGATTTCATGAATTGAAATTAGTTCAAAAATGTATGATAAAAATGAAATATTGCAACTTCGCTTACAGAAAGTAAACGAAGTGTTGCAGTGTCGGAAAGTTTCTACGTTTGTAGCGCCATTTACCAAGAAAGTAGTATTGATGTGAGCAAACTACGAAAGCCTCCGTCCTATTTTGAATCTATTAAAATTTATGTGTAGCATTGTCGCAATTTTTTCGTTGAATAGCAATAAATATAGGAAAAGATATCGTGACCGAAAGTAACCACAACGTATTTGTTCTTGGCAATCGTCTCAAACTTTAAGTACTTTGCCATTTATTTATACGATTGTGGGTGGATAGGAAGTCTGTGAAAGGCTTTTGCCTAAGGAAATTTTAAAATAAATGCGTGTGGTAAAAGTTTCTTTAGTTTATAGGTACATAAGTTCAATTCAATATTTATTTTGTTTTAAAATATACAATTTATAACAAAAGATTCAATTTTAGGTACATAAGTTAAAAAAATAATAATAAAATAATGCCATTCTTTTTGTTGTTAGGAAATGTAAACAATGCGTCATGTCAAATATTACACATATTGTTGATGGAGATGTGTTCAAATTTATAACAATGTGACTGAAATTATTTTATTTACCATGTTGTCCTTTATCCGTTATTTTCGTGAAAATGTCCGCGTGTATATATTTATTTATTATATTTAAATTATAAACTTAGACTTTCTTCACAATTTATAATGCAATTAAAACTATAGAAATGTTTTATCATCACAATGTTTGTCCACGTCAATTCGAATCTTAATTAATCATTTATTAATAATAATTACTACAACGTTTTCGATACTTTGATAATTACTTCTGTTTGAAAGACCTTTATTAGATAAATATAAACAAACACATGTTTGATGGAGTTTTATAAACAAATTTTTAGTAATAACTATTAAAAATCAATAAAATGTTAGCGTCAAAACGTAGAACCATTAAAATGCACGGAGAAATTATACCTGCATCGCAATGTAAATTTTCACGCCCTCTAATTTTTTGTTACCGTTTTCCCGGATAAACGGAAGCTTTACTTAAAGCTCTACTAACCCTTAATACTTAATATGTCATTTACTTTAACACTTTCTTTGCGTTGGTAAATTATGTAAAGAATGGCGCGATAGCTTGTTTTGTTTACTACATCACGCCTCTATTCCGCTATGAAAAGTTTTTTGATTTTAATTAAATAGAGCATCTTAAATTCAATAAAACCGTGTTTAGTTTCTATGTGTAAGGTACAACTAGTTTTTTTACAAAAGCTTTCTAAAAATAATAACTGCCCGTCTTCATTACTAAAACGTTTTCATTGTTTCGTAAAATAAGGCTAAAATAATAACATTTTGAATAAAAGATTTGTAAAAAAATTTGTATAGATAACCCACGCTTTTTCTGACACGAACCTGAATCCGTTACTAAATCTTTTAATCCTCATATTGAATTATGACATTGAATAAATTATGGGTTTTATCAGCTTACTTCAGGTACCCACTTCATTCACGAAAAAACGGCTGAACTGAATTAAAAGATTTTTTCAGGTTTTAATGGCGAATGGTCCACGATCCGTTACACAAATCGAACAGTTTTTATAAAAGCGTTCTTGATCATTTCATGATTTTTATTAAATTGAAATATTTCTAACAAGAAAGGTAATTATAGAGGAAGAAAAAACAGCAGAAAACAAAACCTACTTTAAAGAAAGTTCCTTTCGACTACCTCCATTTTCTAAAGTTCTCTGCTTTTATAGTAATTCTAATTACCTACTCGTTTGTGTATATGATCTATGTGAAGTTAGCAACCCAACTCTAGTTCTCGGTACTTCTGATTAGCGTTCTGGCTTTCTTTTAAAAGAGCATAAGAGTTCTTTTATATTTATAAAACGAGATCGATGATTAAAACCTTTATTTGCTCAAAAGAAAATTTTTTGCATCTTTTCCCCATTTTTACCTTGAAAGTTAAATGTAAAGTAAACTATTAGTGAAATTAACTTAAATTAATATTTAACATAATTTTAATAATAATTTATTCATTAGAAATTAGAAATTCTACATAATGGAACTAAACAACAATTCAAAATTAATCTTATATCAAATTAAAAATTTGAAAATTAAGAAATTAATAAAGAGCCCTCCAGTGGAGTTTAAACCTACATTTTCTTGGCATAGACAAAATAAGATTGTCAAAATCTTCATGTGTGAGTAGATTCTACTGTTGTAAGTTGTAAGACAAGGTCTTGCAGTTGCCGTTGATTTTATATAACGGATCCATATGTAGCCACCAAAGTAGTGGAAAAATCTTACTTGACATCGACATACAAAAATTTTCAAAATATTGTAATAATTATCGGGGAATAAGTGTAAAAGCGACTATTGGAAGGATGTAGGGACAAAAAATTATTATACAAATTATAAAAAAAGTTAGAACAAACAATAGATATCGAGGGAGAGCAAAATGGATTCGGTGTTAGGTAGGTAGACGTTGCAGATGGTGAGATTAAGAGGAGCCAATAAACGAACTACTATTCCTTGTAGATTTGTACATATCTTGACTACCGAAGCAAAAATGCCGTTCCTGAGAAGGAATGTGTCTTCTGCAGGCACATGATGTAGGAATTGTAATCTCTGATCAACAGTTTCACCGTACAGTATCGTCGTATGAGGCCGTTGCTAGGTAATTTGTTCATTTTTGTTGTCCGTTATAAGAATAAATTAAATGAAATGGCTAAAAAAACAAACGTGAAAAAACAAACGTGTATAAATTTCGACGAACAAACAAATAAATAAAAAAAACAGATAGCGTATAAATAAAAAATAAATGCTCTAGACTACAGACATAAACATCACAGATTTTTATCACAATTTAGGTAGCTCTCTTTCGAGGTTTACCTTTCGGCTACGGCTTTGTCTTTTTTGGTTTTATCACGGAAGCTTCAGAGTTATCGGAATTGTCTTCCATAGAATAGATCAGCTCTGTTGTATCATTACCTTTTCTTTTTTCAGATCCTACATCGGACAGTGTAGGACTTTAACTAGAGAGCGAATTTACTCGTGATCACGTCACTGGTGGTGGTAAACATAGTGTTTTGATTAGTTCCTGTGACTGTTTCATTACAAAAACGTTCTTTAGCATTGTAACTAAGGTAGGTACTAGCTCTTTAACTAATTGGACGGTGTCAACTTGAGGTGTCTTTTTCGCTTTTTAGTGTAAGAGATACCTTGCTGAGATTGGTCAAACAATCTTCCTCCGCGGTCCGGAGTATGAAATATTGTCCTTGGCTTTAATTTCTTGGATGACCAATTTCTATTTAAAAGTATGGCAACTTCTTGAAATAGTGATTCCCTTTACAGTTGACGCACTCAAATGGTTCTTCGTATCGTTTGCCATTATGTAGATCTCTTTCACACGCGTATACTTGTGTGCTGTCGCAACGCTGTGTTGTCGAACCTCTGCCATCCGAAACAGCGCATTGGATCTGGGACATAGAGACGTAACGGCAGTACCAGGTAACCTGCTTTGATATCTCAATTTTAGAGCTTCCTAATTTTTCCGCATTTAACAGTTTATTAGCTTGCGTGGCACTTAGACTTTTAATTAGCAGCCATCTTCAAACTACCATACATTTTTGCCTCTCTTATCAATCCAAAAACTGTCTCTGCATCAGAAACAGTTTTTGTCAAAGTCGCCATCGACTTTCTTTACGACCAAGAACCGGGGTATTTTGGGTCGTATTAGGGTTTTTTGAAGGGCTCTTACCTTCATCCACATTTAAGCGAGCGGGTGCTCCTTTGGATTTATCCATGTTCTCTGTGGTCGTCAATGTTGGGCTGACAATCCTCATTAGAGATAACCCTATCCTCTAATGCATTTGATGCATTTCGCGTGTTGCCAATTTGCATTTTTAAGCTACTGCCAGCTATATAGGGTGAAAACCGTCTACCTTGACAGAGCCCTACTGTACCGTCAAATTAATGACGGTAGTATCAAGGTAAGAGGATTTGATACGACAGCGGTTTAACTTTTCGTGGTAAACTCAGAAATCTAAAATAGAATTAAATTCAAAACACCGTATGATAGAACAAATTTTTTAATGTGTCGACATGTAACTTCAAAATAGTGATACGGGAGCAAACACTAGTGATCGCATCTGTACTTAAGGTGGCAGCATAAAACTTAGCGCTCGATTTACTCAATTATTATTCAAATTATTCACAGGGTGTATTAAAAGTAATAAAAAGCACAAAAGGGGTAGACTTTTAATTGGTTATTCATTATTTCAATAGTCAATAGTCTCTGATTAACGGTACGTCAGATAAAAACGCCAAACCCCTTTTTGCTGATTATTACTTTTAAGATTGTATAATAAACATATATCCACCTACTTAAAAATTTCCAAACAATTACTGTCGTACCGCCCTGGGTGGCAATGCATTTTATCTATTAAAATAATGCAATATAGTGAGAAAGATATAAAATTGAGCCAATGTGCGTGTGGAAGCACATTACCGCTACACTACAAGAAAAGTCAATCGTACCAGCGTCTTGAGATTGAGATCTTTCTTATAATCGGAATCATCGTAATACAAAAATTGCTAAGTTATACAATAGCATACCCGTTGAAATACCAAATACTATAATCAGATCGGCAACTTGAAGAAATGTGCATATGAACACTTCCAGTACGGATTTTTATCAAAATTCGTGTCTATAAACACAGTTTCATCGACAGCAAGAGAATTATTTGTGAAAACCAACTTATGTAGCGAAAACATTAATATTTAACATTAACCAAATAAAAATACCTTACCTGACATCCATTGCCTTGGCGCACATTCTTGTATGGTTGAAATAGAACTAAGTAAACTTTCGGAGTAAATAGGCAGCCCAATGCAACGGTGGCACTAATGTTGAGACACATGCACATGCTGACAATTTGAACCTGCAAAAACAAAATAAATTAGATAAAGTTGGCACTTTAAAAAGAAATACTTCTAAAAGATTTTTTCTTTATGTTTACCTCTTAGCCACTATAGAAATGGTTTTAGTTAGTAAAATATATACTTTTTTGATACCCTTGTTTAACTACTAAACATACATTTTTAGAGATTAAAGAATTCCTTTAATAGTTAAAAAATGTTCTTTTGTCAGAAGATATCTAAGTTACTATTATAATCTCTAAAGAACTTTTTTGAACTGTCGAGTACATTGCAACGTGTGAATTACCGATTCTATATTTTTTAATCTCGGGTATCGCATTTAATTCTGTATTCTGTTCTACTTAGAAATTACTAAAAATTTAATTACTAAAAGGCATAATTTTAGTAACTGAAAAATAAAGTATTTGTGACTAAAGATCACAAACATAAGAAGTGATAGTCGAAGCAGCTTTGTAGTATAGAAATCATTAAGCATCCGACCAATTTCAATTGCGATCGTGTTTTCAAACTTTCACTGTTGTGGATTCCCATCGTGAACTCCACACCCTCCCCCTCCCAATTTCGAACCAATTAATTGTCGAGGTTAACGACCCGTGATGCTTTCTCTTCTTTATATACTGAGATTTTCCCTAATGACTCAGACTTTTTTAGTCAAAAATTTAGCTTGGTCACAAGTTAATTACCTGACTATCAGTTGTCTACTTTCTTTTGTTTGTTTTAAGTTTCTCGCTCTGATTAAGCCCCTTAAGATAGTGTCAATTAATATCAAACCATTTTTATTATAAACAATATAAAGTTTTTGAAGTCCTGAACAAGTTGCATAAAACAATAAAGGTGATGAAAAAAATCGTATAGAATTTCATAGCATACAAAAGAATCGTCAATATCAAGTGTAGAAAATTTAAAACTACATTTTTACGTTTCTTAATAAAAACATAATGAATTGAGATTGATAACAGTTTTGTCAAAAAGTTACAGTACAACATAAAATAATTACGATTCTGTGCGGTGACTTTTCAAACCCTCTTAAAGTAATGGGTATGCCATATGCTTAAATTGTGAACGTCTATAGATCCAAACGGTAAAAAATTTCAACCTATTTAAATATCAGAATACTGCATCCAATTAGATTTTTCCAAATTAATTGACCATCAGCAACACTAGCAATTTTTCTAATATTAATTAAAGTCTGTATCCAGAGATGATGTTTCTCTTGCAATATTGAAACTAAAAACTAAGCCAACCTCAGGAAATGACCAAGTCCCTAGCTATCTTCTCAGAGATTGTTGTCAAGTATTTGTTGAACCATTATTTGTCATTTTTAATCTGGGTCCAAAAACGTGTACCTTTCCTACAAGATGGAAAACTAGCAGAATACGTCATGTGCTCAAAATGGATGACCCAGTAGATATAACTAACTATAGGCCTATACCCATACTGTCAAACTTTGCTAAAGTGTTGGAAACTAGTAATACGTATATGGAAACTAGCATATGTAACCAAATATATCATCAAATTAAATATTTTGTATCAACGCATCAACATAGTTTTGTTGACAAACGCTTACACTTACTAACATGTGTTGTTTTACTCCGTTTAAGTTCAAAGGAAGTTTCTAAAACATCTCTGGTTTAAAATATATAATTTCTATCCTGAAAGAGGATATTGTCATGAACAACTACTTAAAAATTTCGAGTTGTTATCTCTGGATCTAAAAATAGTTATTACATGTGAATTGCATACACTACTTTTTCTACGACCCCATAATGTTAAATAGAAAAGCTAATTTTATAATTGAGCACTACTACTATAGTTACAAATTGTCAAATGTTCTAAATTTATGTTTCAGTCCAGTACACAGAGTCAAATTTTACCGAAAGTCTAGAATTAGTTGTAGCAGCATAAAATTTGGCATATAGCTTCTTGATACCATGCTGAATAATAGAAAAAATGGTTTACCAAAAATCGGAGACCAAACCCAAAAAAATTTCAGTTTAATATTTGAAATGTAGTTTTTGGTATTTTCACGTAAAATGTTGGAACTACGGTGAAATACCTTCTGTGAAAATATCTTTTTCATCTGTCTTAACATTCTCCGGGTCATTAATCGAGTTATCATCAGGATCATCATTTTCATCAGAATCGTCATTGCAAGATTTACACAGAGCACTACATGCTAAACCACTTACCAACAGCCGTACTTTTACTTATAAATACTTGGTAGTTTGAGATGCGTAGGAATCTTGTTATAAAAATTAGCTACACAATAGCTGAAAGATTTTTGAAAGAAAGCTGATAGATTTTTAGGTATGGATTTTAAATCTTTCCTTCTAACATTAATATTATGCACATATGTACGATAAGTTATTTTATTAGTCAGATAGGGTTGGGGTTCTTTTTTATATAAGTAGTGGTAGAAACAAGCAGTATGAAGATTCCGGCGATCAACCATACACAGCCAACTTGTCTTCGTTATTAAATGTGATACTCTATCTCTTTTGCGAATGCCGTATATAAACCTAAGACAAGAATTCTGCAGTTTTTGGATTCGGTTTCCATCTAAAAGATCTAAGTATGAACCATAAACTACATCGTAATAATTTAAGTTAGATAATACAAGAACTTCACATAGTAAAATTCTAATATTGTGATTTAAGATGTGTCTACTAATATATATAATATATCTTTTTAATTCCATAAGATTTTTGTAGTATTTTACTAATGTGTAACTTAAATTTTAATCTTGTGTCCATAAACAGGTCAAGGTTTTTAACGTGATCAACTTTTTCTAAAGGAGTATTATTTATACTTATATTAATTAAAGTTTTCACTTTATCACACAAATTAATGTTTTCAAAAATGAAAACTGCAGATTTATTGGAGTTTATAATTAAATTGTTTTGTTGAGAGGTCAATTAATCTTTCCAAATCACTATTTATATATTCAACATTATTAATTACATCTTTAATGTGCAACGATCTATATAACTGTGTATCATCTGCATAAACATGATATTTACAATAGTTAAGATTATTATATAAACAAGACGTACAAATTGTGAATAAACTTGGTCTAAGTATTGAGCCCTGTGATACTCCAGATAACACTGCAGTTGGAGTACTTAAAGAATCGAATAGAGAAACCCTCTGACTGCGTTGTAAAAGATGTGCTCCAAAAAACTTTAGTGCACTATCTCCTAGTCCAACATAGTGTAATATAGCAGTTCATAAGTTGTGATATACCTATACGGTGTCAAAATTCTTGGAATAACCCAAAAGTACAAGTGTTGTTATTAAACCCTTGTCAATTGCACGAGTTATATCATTTGTGATATTTAGTAGTGCCACCAGGACAGATATAAAGACCGAAGTCTTGATTGCTTCTCAGGGGAATAGAAAAATCGTTCAAATAATTTTGTAACTGCCGGGCAAACAATTTCTCAAATACTTAAGATAGTACCGGTAAAATACTAATAGGTCTGAGATCTTCAAAAGACGAAACAACTTTCTTTTTAGGAATAGGTTTTATTAAAGCTCCTTTCTATATAATAGGGTAGACATTCTCAGTGTAAAATTAAATATGTGTCTAATAAAGTAAATAATCAAGGGAGTACAAAGCTTTAGCATATTCTCACTTATGCCACAAGAGTAATTTATATCATATTCTTTTTTAAATTGAAAATTGTTAGTTACATTTTCTTTTTTTATAAAATTTTAGAGTCTCCTTGTCTGCGTTAGATGCATTTTGAACTGTTGAGTAGTAGAGATTGATGCTCTCTGAATTAGATAGCAGTTCAGAAAGTTGAAGAATTTTATTATTTTGATAGAACACCACATTTTTTTAGGTTTAATCGCAGCTTTTTCTTATTTTGATGCTGCAGTGATAACGATTAATATATTTTCTTTTCTTTTCTCATCGCAAAAGTTGTATATTTTCTTAATTGTTTGTAATATATTCAATCAATCGTTTTTGTGTGCGTTTATACTTGTCCAGAGGTTTATCTCTTAATTTTGATAAAAATCTAATATTATCGGTAACCTATGGAGGAGCTGATTTTTTAAAAGATTCCTTAGTTATATTTGGAGCATGGGTGTTAAATAAGTGTAACAAATTATTATTAAAAAATTAACTTTATCATCAACATTTTGGACGTCAAACATGTATTCCCATTGGATAAACCTTAAGTTATTGTCAAATTATTCACTATTAATTCCACCTAAGTTTCTAAATTTTATCCTTTTTTTATTTTTACTCTGACAGTAAACATTCAACGTACAAAAAATTAAATTATTATCAGATAATCCATGTACAGATACTGATCCAGAGTCTACAATAGAGGCATCATTAGAAGTTGATATGTGATCAATTAACGTCGATAAATAAGCTGTAATTCTAGTTGACTCTGTTTTAAATTATAACCCTTAACTAGTTTACACAAACGACTGTAATACGAGTTTGTCGAACTTGTAGCATCAATGTTAAATCGCCCATGCTTCAAACTTATTTAAGAATTCCGTTAAGTTATTATTTGCTCTAAAAACTTTTCCAATTAAAAGATTTAATGGTGGTAAACCATACATGTTATATTGAGTTACTTATTTCTTGATAAACAATTTTAAAGTTATATTTATATTTTAAGTAAGACCCTACTCTTCCTCCCCAGGTAAACCTTGGTAAGTGATAAAACGTATAACCTTTTAAGTACGCAACACACGCGTCAACGGAAACGTAACACGAAACGAGGATATGCTTGCTTTATATTACAAATACGTAGAATTGTTTTCACGTAGCCAATTGGTGTATATTTAATCAGTTTATTTAAAAAAAATGTTTTGAGATAAAAATTAATTTCATGGTTAATGGAATACAATTATTGATCAAACTATCAAACCACAGCAGTATAGCTGCGACTAACAAAAATACAAATTAGAATCCCGTCATATTCTTATCGAACAATGATGCATATAAATACAAATTGGTGTGTTATTAGGATGAAATTTTTCAAATCGGACAATAATACAATATTTCTTTTCATTTTCGAAATTTTTTATGTTTAATCGTATTAAAAAATGTTTGATTTCAAATTTTCATAATACGAGGAAAACTGAACATTTAGGTTCATTTAATGCTTTTACCGACGATTCATAGCTGTATTTACAAGCTTCTTTCAAACAAATTCAAATTGAAAATTACTATGTGGGTCACTTTGGTTCACAAATAAATTCATACGTTTGTAACAAAACAATTTGTTTATTAATAATATTACTGTTATGTTTTTCAATGTATTTGAAGCTACAACGCGATAAGTATGAGATAATAATGAGAAGACC
Organism: Abscondita cerata; assembly: GCA_030710515.1. Lineage (NCBI taxonomy): Eukaryota > Metazoa > Arthropoda > Insecta > Coleoptera > Lampyridae > Abscondita > Abscondita cerata. The sequence goes on along the minus strand of JALBCR010000537.1, from coordinate 239,978 downwards.
ATAAATATGTGTAAAAAGTTTGCAGAAAGAACAATATATTTTTGGAACAATACTTTGAATATAATTAATGATACTGAATAGCAAAGTTAAGATTTCGGCAGTAAATATATTTTCAAAATATACCCTGGTACAGTGTGCTGAACACCTACTATACATACATAAAGCTGTCCTAAGTTACCTCCATAAATAATTTTTACCTTTATTTACCTTACGCATCTCTTACTCTTTCCTTAATTAAAAATGGGCTCCCTATTTACATAAATTCGCAATTTTTTAGACGACCACTTTTTGTTTTATTTTCATAGGTCGTTATCAAAATTAAACTATCAAAATGCTTATCCGAATGTTACGCCTCGGTAAATGCCACATTCAACACTTTAGAAGAACGTAAACTGAATTTTAGACACAAAATGCAGCAACTGTGCTTTAATGTGATTCGTCGAATCGTATCTTAGCTTGTTTTTCATTCAGCTTGGCTCCACACAACTTGAAACACACTTTAAATTAAAAAAAATACAACGTTAATATTTTATGAATTACAAAGAAAAAAATTCTATGGATATGCTCCTAGTTTTTACGCACCATAGGAAACGACAACAAATACATCTCCGTTTTAGGGCCTATCAACTTTGACTCGTGTGTATTAATGATTTGAAAGTTATGTTAAATTTTGCAGTTTTAGTATTCCATTAAAGCATAATTTATTACATAATAATGGAATTTATGAAAACGTTAACCCGCGTTTACCGTACCAAATGATGTACTGAATTTTTCTTGCTTTAGCGTCATTGCAATTAAAAGCCGAAAAAAAAATAGTTAACATAAATTATGTGTTGAGCTATTAAAAATTTCATAGAGAGATCAGTCAAAATATGTAACTCAGGTATACTTACTTATCAGGACATTTAAATTTTTTGCACTGCATGTAGAAATATGTCGGGTATTTATTAATTCAATTGGTCGTAAAGCTAGCAATTGGTTCTATTGAGTAGGAAAACGCTCAGTTTACATTGATTTTGTGTTTACTTATTCGAGTGAAAGTAATTTCTCATCCATTCTGATTTAGGCGCTGTTCTATTCTTTTCTTGTAAAGTAGACAATGCCCTCGACGTTGAATGAACACTTCTTGGGTCATCTGGTGTAAGGTTGCGTAAATTATGTTCATATTACTATTGGAGATTTTACAACCAAGTTCTTTAGACATTGAACTTACCAGTTGAGTTGATAGCATTACAAGAGATTATTTCAATACATTCTCCCATTCCTGTTGAAAACCTGCTGAATACCAAATTTCGTTGAAATCGTGCTTTTATTAAAGGAAATATTACCAAAAAACTTTTCAAAAATTATAACTTTGACACTCTGTAACTTTTATTGCATTCACATTTGTACTGAGGTAAGTTAAGTTCAATCAAGTTATTTTTAGTCCCAGAATATGTGGTTTAATTTATGACCTCCATTTTCGTTACACCCTGTATACATCCTGTATAGAGAAGTAAATAAATAAGTACGAAAAAATGTAAGTCGTGATTTTTTGTAGAAAAATAATGTGTGTATTTCATATAAAAAAAAATCATATAAGCAACCCTTGCTTAGTTACAGTCCCTTAAAGAAGGCGCAAAAAAAATTTTTTAATTTTTCTCTTGAAAACAAACAAAAGTTACAAAATTTAAAATGAACGAACAATTCTTACTACTGAAAAATCATTAAATGAACATTTTTGTGATATTCTCGTAAAATTTCAAGAGGCAGGAAAAGCCATCCATTTGTCTAAACCTTTTTCCTCTTTTATATTTCATTATTTAAAAATTAATTTCAGATAACTTAATTTTTTCTCAACAAATCAGGCCTCCTGTATTTTTTTAGTAGGATCAACGATTTTTGAGAAAAATAATGTTTTAACGAGTACATCGTATGAATCAGGTTAGAAATTTAGTCGAATTTATCTAGTAGGCGGCTGTCATTAATATTTTTATTGAAAACGTTATTTATTAAAAACGAATTATATAAAATCTTCAGCCATTAAACATGACTCTAGACGGCGATTGATCCACTTATGCGGCCAAAAGTTCCAGCTACCCGAATCATACGACGTATTTGATAATACATTTTTTCTCAAAAATTATTTGTCTAGAAAGAAACAGCTATCTGAAATGAATTTGTAAATAATGAAATAAGAAAAACGTTCAGAAAAAACAAATTTTAGGAGTGATTTTTTCCCTCTTGAAATACGAAAATACCACAAAAATATTCATTTAATGATTTAATGCTTTTCGATATGTTCGTTAATTTTAAATTTTGTTTTCAAAAAAAAATTAAAAACTTTTTTGCACCACCTTTAAGGGATTGTAACTAAGCAGACGATTCTCATATAATTTTTTTATATAGAAGATCCATATTATTTTTAGGCAAAGAATCACCACTTACATTTATTTTAATTATTTTATTTATTTTATTTATTTTATTTATTTTATTTATTTTATTTATTTTATTTATTTTATTTATTTTATTTATTTTATTTATTTTATTTATTTTAATTATTTTATTTATTTTATTTATTTACACCCTGTATATTTTTATGTGCCTTAATGTGAACGTTCACATATAAACCATATTCGGACATTCGTGTCCGGAAAAACGCATCAGTGTGAAACCAGCCTAAGATTTAAGGAGTACAATTTTTTAATTTAAGCACTTTGATGACTTTTTATTAAGCTGTCATGGGGGTTAATATTTAAAGGTTGAAATATTTTGTAATAATGTTTCAAATCATAAATATTTATTATCGATTTAGTATTCAACATTTTAACAAAACTTTACTCACTTTAAGTTTTAAAATATAGTCTTATAGCTTTTGGAATTTTGCTGTAGTTTTCACCCATAAAAATTAAAAAACCCCCGTGGACACATAGATTTTAAAGTGGAAGGTAAGTTAAATCTAATCCAATATTTTTATGCAAATCTGGGCATTTTCAAAGAATTTGCTTTATCTTATTTTGAGCTTCATTTCCTGGACTACTGTTACTGACAACGTGGATAAACAATTTTACCGACGAAGCCGACAAAGGAATATCGCGACAACGAACATGTATACAAGTTTGAACCTGATGCTAATGAATATTTGGCGGTCTTTTGGATAAATGCAATCTGTTAAATTTTAAGATTGTCAAGTTATAAATGGAATTGCAGATTGAGATGTTTGATACTTTATTTTGACGACGCGACTATCGTAATAAGTATTTATTAGACTTATTGATTTGAAAGTAAATATGTAAAATGAATTAATTAATATCGCTATAAGTAATTTATTTTGTTATGAACCGTTACAATCGCAGAAAATGAAAAGAGTTAGGTAGAGAAAGAACGATAGAAAATTATTAATATTAGGCAACTTAAAAACATCTTGTTGGCCATCGTGCCAAAATTCAAATGTATGTTTACAAAATAATGTAGTTATCTCTCTTCATTTAACTATAAAATCAAAATTAAATTTAAGAAAAGAACTTACATCATAAATTACTACAAATTACACAAATGTTTTTAAGATGGTCTCTGGCTGAAAATTGTAAATTTTGGTTTCTGCGCAACAGTTCATAACATAATGAACGAGCTTTAATTATAGATACAGTCTCAATTTTTTTATTTTAATGTGACCTTTGTAGTTTAAAAAAAATTTTCCGTATGCACAGAAGTACTGTAAACAAAATAATTGTCGGTTATGAAGCTTCTAACTTTTATCTACAAATGTCTCAAGCTGTTTCACAAGCCACATCTGCAGAAAATTACAATTTATCATTTTTGTGGTAACTTACATAGATTGTCATTACCCCTTAAGATTTAGTGCATATATATATATATATATATATATATATATATATATATATATATATATATATATATATATATATATTTATTAGGTTTGCTGGTAACAAGTCATCTTTGAGAAATGTTGCCCAGCGGTTTGGTATTGGTGTTACAACAATATTTCGCCAAATTACTAGAGTCACTAGCTATTTAGTTAGCATTGCTCCACAGGTTATAAAATTTCCAGTAACTTGAACTGAGAAAGAACAAACAAAAATGAAATTTTTAAAGGTACCTATTCTGTTAATGAATATTGATCTGATTAAACAATCACAAATTGTAGGTATTTAATTTTCCAAATGTGCTAGGTTGCATTGATGGAACTTCTGTACATATTAGATCATCAGCGAACAAAATAAAATCAACTTATACTAATCGACATAATATCCCTTCCATTACATTACAAGGTATGTGCAGCTACAATAGGAAATTTATCGACGTTTTCACTGTTGGTACACCTGGCAAAATTCATGATGATCGTGTGCTTAAACTGTCGGATATTAATGAAAAGATTCCTATTATATGTGGTCATAAATACCATATTCTTGGGGATAGTGCATATGGAATAAGAGAATGGTTACTTACACCATATATAGATTATGGTAATCTCACCGAAAGTGAAAGAAAATTTAATTTAAAATTTTCAGCTACCATGGTGTTAATAGAGAATGCATTTGGTATACTAAAGCGGCGTATACATTAAGCGAACGTATGCGGCAGCACACAAGCGAACGCATGCGTTCACCAACTGTGTACATCAAAACGAAAGCGAATGAAGGTTTCCGAACGGATTCGTTCGCCTGAGCTTCAGTTCGCTGATGAAGCGGTACATCAAAGCAAAATGCGGAACACACGTGGTCATCTTTAGATATAGTGTGTACGGCAAGTAATAAAATTAATAAATATTTGTACCCGCGAACAAAAGTAGAACGCATTCGTTCGTTGTAACGTAGACAGCAAGCATATTTGTTGGCGTTCGCATAGTGTATACGCACCTTAAAAGGTCGTTTTCGACAGTTTCTAGAAGTGTATTATTGGTTGTTGTGTTCTGTATAACTTATGTATTGACAGTAATGACCATTATGATGATGAATTTCATCACGATTTACCAGACAACATAAGCTATGTAGACTCGGGCATTGAAATTATTTTGAGACGTTTAGGTGAAACAAAACGAAATGTTATCAAAGATAATTTCCTTTATGCTGATTAAATTATTTAATTACACTAATTATTATATCAACGTATACATACAAAACAATTAGAATAATCTTACAAATGAATGACTATGAAATCTAGTTGAAGCAATTCCTTCAATAAGTGTTTCCAGTAGCTCCATTTTTTCTTTATGACGTTTAGCCTTTTGTTTCTCCTTTTTTATAAAGTGTTCCTCCTCTATAAAGTGTTTTTGTAGGTCCCGCAACAAATCTTGTGTGGTTCGTTGCTTTGGTTTTTTTGGAGTTGAGCTGCGATCTTCAATGGTGTGGCTTCTTTTTAAGACGCGTAAAGAGCTAGCACTTTGGACAACCTCAGGTTTAATGCTGTCATCTAAAGCTGTAATTTTGTTTAGCTGTTTCTCATATGGTATTCTCTTGCATAGAAGCCCCTGATTGGGAACTATTGTCTACGCCCTTCTTTTTACGTTTCATTATTGTTTTGTAGCGATTTTCGACTTGTAATGCTGTTTTATAAATGTCAATGTAAGCATGTAGATCTTCAGCAATTTGTTGCCCATACATTTTTTTAAATCTTTTAAGTAGACCTACCATCAGAAGGTACAATTCATACCTGTCTAACATGCGTTTGGTTTCTCGGTCACCTCAAACATCTAAAAAATATGTCTTATTTTATACGTATTTTGAAAATTATAGGTATCTCAGTAAACATATTTTTGTAGATTTTAGAACATTTATGTCATGTTTTAATTACTAACAAATTTTATTTAACAACTGCGTTAGATATTATGTTATACCACTATTTATTTATTTATTTAGTTATTCGTATGGTACATTATACAAAACAAAATAATGGAAAAACAGATAATCAAGACAAGAATACAAAACATTGCTGAACTTCAGATGTCCTTCAGATTCGTAAGCCATAATATTGCTTCATCTGTTAAATTATGAATGTTTGGAAACCCTTCTTTAAACTTCGTTAATTGACAATCCTTTACAATATGTGTAACGGTCTCTGGTTCGTTTCCACAGTCACAATTGGGATTAGAAATCGCACCCCATTTCAACAACAAAGAGTTGCATTTTTCTTTTTTGATCAAAGCCCGGGACTTCCATTGTTGGATCATCAATGAGATGTTTATTGAAAACATCAACTCTAGACTATAATTTTTTCCATTCTTCAACTTCAGAAAAGCCGTACTTAAGTAGTTTGCAACTATATAGGACTTCGAGATTTAAGTCTTTTAGCAAGAGGGTTGTCAATGTCATTCCAAATTGGCAACTTTTGTTAAGTTGGCATTTATCCCATTCTCGTTTTAACGCAGCTTTTCGTCGAATGTTCGATGAAGTATATTACAATATTACCACTATTAACACATACTATTATTTTGTTGCATACAGGTACTATGGTCCTCCCCAACACCAGCAGTCGAATATGTTTGTGTTTCATTGCAAAACAAAATTTTGTAGCCTGTATTGGTTTTGTAATAACTTACTCAATTCGAAACATTGTATTCACCGCACCATTAACATTTATAAAATTCTTCTGTACCAACAATTTTAAATAATTTATTCTATACTCATCATCTGAAAAAGGTGTTAAAAGAAACAATTTTAGGTTACGTATGAAATTACTTACGTGACAATTTAAACAACAAATCAGATTCACCATCCTCTACAGATATGGTAATTAGTTCGTTATTAATTTTAAATGATACCTCCATTTATAAATAAAGCACATAAAATGAATCATACAACACGGAACAACGCAGAACAACGAGGAGCAATGTAAGGGTTGTAACCTGTTGTAACTACTTTTGTTTTCGAAAAATACTATAAACAAAAACAAAATGCACCAACATTCTGCCGACCAACCTGTACCAGCAGGACATGTACGATTACATTATTTAATAAAGTATTTGGTGCTTGTTGTCTTCGTTATTTTTATTATGACATTGTATTCAAATGTTTTTTTGGTCGGCAGAACACTTTTTCTTATTATTATCGTTTTTATAAATTATTATGTAATTTTATAAATAATTTCATGGCTAAGATGCGGCCTTTCTGCATGCTCTTTTTGGCATGTAGTTGCAGAAACGAAGTAAAAATGCATTTCAAAGTTATTCATTTAATACAGCTAGAAAGTAGCGTGCTGGAAACTCCTAGGCCGTTTCTATTGTTGTAGCATTTTTTACATTTAACGTTTTATTTAAGAGAAATACGGACTAGCAGTGCTCCATCGCTAAATCGTTCACTATAAGTAAGAATTTTAATGCGTCGAATGGTCTTAAAGTACACTCATGAAATTTAAAACTTGGACACCACAATTTCTGTAAACAAAAGTTTGCACATTGTGAAGCGGGCTTAAAGGTATCATTTACAATTCTAACAGCAGGTAGTCTCAGCAGGGGTTATCTTATAGAAGGACTGTAGAATGAATCATTACACTAAGCACGTTTTAGAAAATAGGTAATTTACGTTGCTTACTTAATTTTTTCTTTAAAGAATATATTTGAAGGTATCGCTAATTAAACACCATAGCTCGATTAATTATCGAATCAAAATTTTGTTTAGGAAATGTTTACAAAATAAAATTAGAAATAATTTTGATTTAAAAACGTCTACAAGCAATAACTTTTAAATTAAATCAAAAACTAAACATGGTTATTTGGGTTGACTGATTATTACTTATTTTTAAATAAATCTAACCTACTAATTATTGTAAGTTATTAAAAAAATCATTAAACTCTCTATTCATAATATTTAGTCCTTACAAAATGTATATTTTATGACGTTTCATTTTTTCTGTAGTTAATATAAAAAGTGAAAATAAAAACTAAGGCAATTCTTATTGTCAACGTATATATTTAGTTTTTTGACAAGAATTTATTACATAATTATAATTAAGATACCAAGTTATAGTTTAAAATTAAATGAAAACTTTTTTTTTAAATAAAGGTATTACTATATAAATAAATATAAGAAATCAATAATGGGTGTGACCTCCATTATTATTGATACATTCTTGGAGGCGTCTGCTCATTGACGCTATCAAGGTATCAATATAATTAATATTAATCGTTTCCCATGCGGTATCAATGGCTGCAATTAGTGCATTACGGTTTACTGGTATAAAATTTGGCCCTTGTTGTCTTCGGATAACAGCAAGTATTCGAGCCCAAACATTTTCGATAATGTTAAAATCTGGGCTTTTTGCTGGCCAGGGTAACAGCTCCAAGTTATTTTCTCGTATCCAATTGCGCACAACCCGCGAAGTATGAATAGGGGCGTTGTCCTTTAACAACAAAAATACATTATGAAAATGTTAATTCAACAGATCCCGAACTATTTTTGGAGAAAGTATAGTGAAATAAGAATACTTACTTGTTGGAAAATATAATCTTCGTCTGGATAAAACACTTCGACTGAAGGTTTCATAATAGTTTCCAAAATATCTAAATACGCAGCAGAATCAAGACGTCCATCGATAGCCCAACAAACTCCTGGACCCCGCGCGCTAACCCCACACATTCACAAAAAATAACCACTTCGTTTTTAGGACATATGTGATTATTTTCGTAACGAGTTCCTTCCATTCTAAAAACTTTTAGTGGTCCATCGTTGCGGCTATTGAACGTTTTTCGTCGCTAAAAATCACTCGATTCCAAAATTCCAAAGGTTCGTTCACATATCGCCTTGCAAATTCCAGACGACGTCTCATATTTTCGTCACTGAGAACTTCTTTCGCAGCAGCATTATACTTCTTTATTCCCATCTCCTTTAATCTTTTTGTGCAGTTATACGGCATCCGGAAAAATGTGTATCTGCTATAGCCCTGGAGTATGTAGCAAATGGTTGTTCTGTTACGTAATGAAACAACTCGAGATCTTGAGCACGTGTAGATACTTTAGGTCTACCACTTCCGATGGCTCTTTCCAAAGTGTGTTCAAGATTCCATTTTACTCGGTAATGCCCTACGGTGCTTTTGGTATATCTAACATACGTGAAATTTCACGCACGCTACGGCCCGCCGCTAATTCCGAAACAATCCGCGCTTTCAAATCAGCACCGAGATGAGGTGGCATTTTCACAACACTTGAAATTTTAAACTAAAATGGAATTTACATTTCTTACTTTATTTATTGGTTCACACTACCCCTTCTCAAACAGTAGGTAATTGTTTATTTATTACATACTTCTAATGACCAATGTAACAACCCTTAGAGCAATATGACTCAAAGGAAGTAAATTAAACAAGCAAGGATATTCTATTGTTATTGAAACTTATTCATAAAGTAAAAGCCATTTCCTTATAATGCTAATGGACAGGATTTTCTTTTAAGTATTAAGATTACAATAGAGGACTTATAAACTTTCGAAAATATCTAATTATAAATATTTACACTGCAATTGCGCTTTTTCCTTAATAATTTCTTAGCAATAACATACACGTTCTTGGTTTTAAGTTGTCATAAATTTGATATGATATAAATTTGTGTTTCTAATATTACATCACAAACTAATCTTTATTCGCCAAAAATTGTTGCTTAAGTTGTAAAGCTTCGTACACACCTGAACAACAAACCGAGCAACAAACATAACAACGAACCGAAAGTCAAACAGAACGACAAACGATCTTTTATGATTTCCACAATCCGAACAACAAACGGAACGTTTGTGCTGTTCCCATAATTATTTTCAGTAGTTTTCAGTTCATATATATTTATTATTGAAAAGAAAAATAGCGGAAAACAAGAAGATAGTGCCAACCAAATTTTTACGCACAAAGAAGAGTAAAAATTATAATTTACTTTGCTTTTTTTTATTTTGAAATTTTCCGCCCAAATGATGCTAATAGGGACATCATTTTTTCTTGCATTCTTAAACACTGATTAATTTAAAACATTTTTCTTCTGTCAACTCCATAATATTACCTAAAACACAACAAACCCACAAAAGGGAGGAAAAAAATAAATAATTTAATTCTCCCGCATAAGTTTGTTCGCCGTTTTGTTTAGATTCGTCCAAACCTGCAAACGCATTCGCGCGCATTTTCTTTGATGTCGGAGAAAAACCGACAAGTTGCGGGAACGCCGCAAACCGTTCGTGGAACAATCAGGACTTGCGAATCTGTTCTAAAATTCGTACGTAGCACCGTCCAAATTAATGTTCCGATTGCCGTTCGGTTCGTTGTTCTGTTTGTTCCTCGGTTTGTTGTTCAGGTGTGTACGAAGCTTTACAATAAGCATATTAATATGAACTATATCTTATGAAAGGAGAGTTATGTAACTATAATTAACGACTTAACGTTACGTTAGTAGATTCCATTTACTATTTACATATATTTTCTTGGAACATTCGATAATTAACTATCGGGATATGATGACCCTATACTTCGCAGGTTGTGCGCAACTGGATACAAGCAAATAACTTGGAGCTGTTACCCTGGCCAGCAAAAGCCCAGATTTTAACATTATCGAAAATGTTTGGGCTCGAATACTTGCTGTTATCCGAAGACAACAAGGGCCAAATGTTATACCAGTAAACCGGATAGCGTCAATGAGCAGACGCCTTCAAGAATGTATCAATAATAATGGAGGTCACACCCATTATTGATTTCTTATATTTATTTATATAGTAATACCTTTATTTAAAAAAAAGTTTTCATTTAATTTTAAACTATAACTTGGTATCTTAATTATAATTATGTAATAAATTCTTGTCAAAAACTAAATATATACGTTGACAATAAGAATTGCCTTAGTTTTTATTTTCACTTTTTATATTAACTACAGAAAAAATGAAACGTCATAAAATATACATTTTGTAAGGACTAAATATTATGAATAGAGAGTTTAATGATTTTTTTAATAACTTACAATAATTAGTAGGTTAGATTTATTTAAAAATAAGTAATAATCAGTCAACCCAAATAACCATGTTTAGTTTTTGATTTAATTTAAAAGTTATTGCTTGTAGACGTTTTTTAAATCAAAATTATTTCTAATTTTATTTTGTAAACATTTCCTAAACAAAATTTTGATTCGATAATTAATCGAGCTATGGTGTTTAATTAGCGATACCTTCAAATATATTCTTTAAAGAAAAAATTAAGTAAGCAACGTAAATTACCTATTTTCTAAAACGTGCTTAGTGTAATGATTCATTCTACAGTCCTTCTATAAGATAACCCCTGCTGAGACTACCTGCTGTTAGAATTGTAAATGATACCCTTAAGCCCGCTTCACAATGTGCAAACTTTTGTTTACAGAAATTGTGGTGTCCAAGTTTTAAATTTCATGAGTGTACCTATAAAATTGGTAGATAAGGGACTTGGACGTGGTTTTGGTAGAATTTTCATTTTGTAATTATTTCTATTATAATTATGGTGTTAAATATGCTATAAAATGTACAAATTCAAACATAAAAGAAATAAAAAGTAAACGACGAAGCCCCAAGTTTTGTTTTTCGTGAAATATTAAATTTTACTTCAAACATTTAAAAATAAAAGCATACTGTATTCTTCTTAAGTTGGGAAGTTTTCATATACAAGGTGATTTATAACTAATGGGACACAGGCTAAGGGCGTGTTATTTAGGCTAAAATATGAGCATATGACCTAATATTCCTTAATAAAATATTGCTGTAGAAAAAGATACAGGGCGTTAAATTAAAATATTTTTTAAATTTTTTGTTAATAATTTTATTGTAAATTTATCAATTCTTATAACAATCGGCAGAGAGGCATAACTTTAGACCAAGAACATTATTTTATGTACTATTTTACAATTTGTTGTAGGGGGCGCCACGTGAATGATTCCTGATGATGATATCGACTGGTAACTTTTTTTGACAAAACTTTTTGGTGATTTTGATTAGAGAATATGACGTAAATATCATTTCTACACAATATTGGTAGTCCTGTTTAAATTCGATAATTTCATCTGTTTCCGAGAAAAACGCATTTGAGCAATTCATAGTGTCAAAAGGGGATTTCAAGTATTATTTCAGTTATTAAGACTGTAAATTCGGCCGTCTGATAATTTTGCCTCTCTCTTGATTTTGATAAGAATTAATAAATTTACAGTAAAATTATTAACTAAAAATAAAAAAAAAAAAATTTAGCAAAAACATATTGGGTCCTATGGTCATATTTTGGCGTAATTAACTCGCCCTTAGCCGATGCCCCAATAGTTATGAATCACCCTGTATACAAACTAAAAAACCTTTCGCATTTAGTTTGAGGTTAACGAATAGAAATTACCAATAAATATCTACTTAAGGTCCGTGAAGTTAGCGGCCTCATCAGAAACACAAATTATTTTTTTAATATGTTTCGTTAGTGCTTCGTTTGTGCCTGTTTGTGATTTAAGAATGTTTTTGAGAAAACGGCACCTTCCAGAAGCTAGCGAACTACACGCATCGTTGGAAGCACAAACGAAATTTTTTGTATGATTCGGTAGTGCTTCGATTGTACATGTTTGTGCTTCAATAAAATTAATTGCGACCCCGCGGGTTTTGAGAAAGCGGCACTTTCCAGGAGGCCGCTAGCTTCAAGCATCGTTCAAAGCATAAACAAAATTGATGGTATGATTAATTAGTGATTCGTTTGTGCCAGTTTGTGCTTCAATAAAACCGATTGCGACCCCACACGTTTTATAGAAAACGAGACTTTCCAGATCCCTTTAACTTCACGCATCATTGGAAACACAAACGTAATTGGTGGTATGATTTCGTTAGTGCTTCGATTTTGAAACCTTTACATTATTCTTTAAGTTACAAGTAATTGTAGGTAAATATTAATGCTTTAATATATAGATTTTGTGCTTCGATATACAATTTAATCTTTCAAAAAACACATATATTTGCAGCAAAAGCAGTATACTCAAAAAAGACATACTTACAGAAAGTGTAACCGTATTGTGAAACTAAAATAAAAGGGAAATAATAAACGGAATATTTTACATTTAATAAAGCGTTTAACTACAACTTTATTCATCAAAGAGCTACTCTTTCAAAAGAAAGTCTTTCATACATAATGTCAAAATCTTTTGTACGCCAAATTAACACACGGAACAATCTTAGTATGTAAAAGTAAAAGACACTAGACATCTTTTGAGAATTTCTGAAAGTAATTAACAGACATAAAACACTGCATTAAGATGTGAACGTAAAATGCATTTGATTTTATTTAAAACAAGTCGTTGCTTTTTGCTCATTTTTATAAATTATCGTATTTACCTATAGCGTGAATTTAACTTGTTTGTTTTCATTCCGAAATCTAACGACTTTCATATACACTTATATTTAATTAGGGTTAAGGCTGACGTGTACAAAATCATCTCCTAAAGAAATTTCCACAGATCTAGTTTAATACCTTTGCTGAATGAATCTTTTGTAAAACTTAATGCGTTCTTTTGAGTTGCTGATTAGCTGAAATGCTATATTTATTTAAACTTAAAACGCTAAAAAAGTTGTGTATAAGCATACGGATGGAAATGTTACAAATCATGGTTTGCTTTAAGGTGATGATAAATTACGACTTTTCCTTGTATTGGCTAAATTTCCAGTAAAATATTTTTTTCAATAAAAAAAACTAATTACAATCAAATAAGATTGATGTAAGAAAAGAAATAATCTTTACTATTGAATGTAAGTGAGTTGTTAGTGAAAAATGATGGTTTGAATAAGATTGATGGATGCCACTTTGGCTCATAATCGTCATAAAAGATTATATAACAATTTTTTTTAGAATTACAACAGTTTTTCCTATAACAATTCTAAAGGAATAGTAAAAAAACTTTGTGGTTTGTAGGGAACAGAATATAACGGTTTAATTTAGGTTGACAAGGTTGTTTCAGGGTTTGCTTTAAAAACTTTAATGTTGTTGCGTGGCTAGACACAATTCTAAAATTTAAAAGATACAACGGCAGGAGTGTAATAACTTAACATTTTAATTAGTTAGGCACGCATTGCATGTTATACATTCAGAAGTTTTTTTTGCTTACTTAACTTTATTTACAGAGATATCAAGTTCAGAATGCTCCATTGTGAAAATGAAATGATTCGTCTTCAGCATGAAATTGATAATTTGAAATTCGCACACAATTTCTTTTCTCAAAAGAAAAATTGATCCAACATCGGAAAGTATTTGCAAGCGAAGATACGGTATGTCGCATTTATAGATAAATAATTAAAAATTGAAAGTTTTATGATAAATTTTAATAAACCAATTAGTAAAACTAAGTAGTAAAATTAATTAAAAATCCAGACGATTAAAGTCTTGAAATAAAAGAAATCATGTCTTTAATCAAACCATGTAAATAAGAATGTAATTTATTAGCTTTAAGAATAGAAACTTACCATGTCCGAGTGATTTGTGCGCCATGTGTAACATTAACGTGAATAGCCCTCCTAGACATTTTCCAATACTCAAAAATTATCCATTAGAGTATGTGTGTCCGTAATAAAGCAAAAGAACTACCACAAAAAAAGTTATTTGTGAATAATGAAGTATCCAATTTTTTTATTAAAATCAGTAATGCAGCCTGCCCAAATTATAAGAAGGAAAGATAATAAATTTCAGGGAATAGATTCCAGGAGTCAGCAACACAGAAATAGGTTGCGCCAATTTAAGGAAAAATAAAGAAAAACCAACCTAAAAATTCATGGCGAACGAAAAATGAAAATAAATCAAGCTGGAAGTAATTAAGGGCATATAAGTCGTATGTATAAATGATCAGAATAATTGGACGCATCGTTTAGTAATTTTAAAATAACCTCCGAAGTAACATACTGGACGAACGACGAAAAGTAAACCACGAATAGCGAATCAGCACACAGCATTATAAACCAATAAAAAGCAACTAATTTAAAGCATAACACGGACTAGAAGAATACATAAAAAAATAAATTCTAAAAATAATAAACAAATTTTTTTAGTGTTAAATAAAATTGTGAAAAAGTGTAAAACTTTTCTATAGTGTTCAAAGTATAAACCTGGTGCATGGACCTAGTGAACCTCAGCATAGCCGGTGGAGGTGTCCAAAGCATTCTCGAGCATGCAATCAACAATAAATGAAGACGAGTCGACCAATAACGGAGATGAAACAATACTCACGTGTATTCTAAGATAGACCGTAGATTTAAGTTTGTACGAATTTGTTTTATGCATGTGTCCATTTTAAACTTAATTATTAAGACGGAAAGTTTTGGTTATACGTCGTGAACGTTCACTAACTTCACAATTTTGACATACGCTCGCGCATACACAAATGTAATTTTGTAAAAGCCTCATGACCTATACTACGAAGAGCTCAACAACCCTTATGTGAAAGGTTTAATTTATAAAAACATGAGTAATAAAACCAATTTTATGATTATACAGTCTCTTATTTAATTGATAAGCAGATAGCTGGCGCAGTTTAAATAAACTTGAGATAAATCAATATCAATCAAGTTCGCATTTGATTTTATTTAATTCAAAAAATATTTGAGTGGTTACACAACTACTATTTTACTAAATGGAGATAAAATTTTATTAATTGTTCAAAATTAGTTAGTTGCGCCTTCTAAATCATGTGTAATCACAGCAGTAGTAAACAAAACCTTGACAAATTGATAATTTTAATAGTGTCATTTATTCAAATACTCCATTTAAATACTTAAATAACAAATGCTACAATAATTTTCATAATACAAATAATTAATTAACTGTAATTGACTCTCAACTAGTTGTCCGTCTATTACAGTAAATACATTTTCAAGTTTTTATATTTGTCTAAGTTCAGAAATGCCAATTTCTTAATATGCTTGTCTTATTCTGGGGCAAAGTTCATCTCCATTTCTAGCATTTGTTTTAGTTTTTGACGTACTCGAAAAATGAACATCAAGGGGTGTAATATCGGGAAACCTCGGAGGCCACATTTCAAAAAAACAATTTTTTGTTATCCAGCGCATAAGAACTTTTTGGTTTAACAACTCACATAAATGCTCCATGTATCTGCATATACATATCATCTCTGAGAATATAAATCTTTACAATTTATTATTCAATGATGATTATGTGTGTTCCAGTATCTACAGTTGTTGAGACGATACAACCCCATTAACAATGAATGTAGCATCATCAATAAACAATCTTTTTTAGGAAATTTATGACTGACTGACTAGTATTTTAACTTAACGCAAAACTTACTAATATTTAACACTACTGTCAAAGTATTTCTCTATAGCACACCAGTTACAAAATTAAAGAATAATAATTTTGAGTATAAACCAAAACAATGAATGAATTTAAACTCTAATTTTGCTATTGAAATCGGTATATGAGTTTACAAAATATTCATATTCTGTATTCCTAACTAACTATTGCACTGAAAAGTATGTAAAAAAAAGAATGTAGGTACCTTCATCTTAAATACCACACAATGTACACTAAAGAAATTAAAAAACGGGACAAGACGGTTTCTTTAGAATAAAGTTTATATATTGTAAAGCAGACCCAAAATCATTTTTAATATAAAAAATTAGAATACAATTGGGAATAATCACGCCCAATAGATGGCCCTCCAAAATGACAATTTTACTAATTTATATCGTGAACATACGTCACTTTTGACAGCGGGGAAAATAAATCTCAAATTAAAACCCTTTGACATTTTGGCAACTAATTGAATTTTATACGAAATTTAAGGTTAGAATTACACGAGATATTCAATTACAGCTATCGGCATCAGAAGTAAGCCACTTCGCTGATTATTCCCAATAATCACAAGAAATTGTATTGGTGTACACTTTGGAGTTAAAGTAACGATGCTAAATTTATTATCGACTTAAATAGCCATACAATTGATCAAACTGGTTGTTTCGACATCTATTCCTAGCAGTAATATTAGTAAAACTTCGGATTTGTTAATCCAACTGTCATCGCCGGCTTGTTTTAATACGTATCTAATTTATAACCTGCCCTGAAAACCAAATAGTTAAAAAACATAACTCTGTAAGCTAATATCTAGAGTTAGAAAAAATATATTAAGATTCGTTTTTTTTTTAAATACCACAGAAAGTTAGAGGCATAAAATATTCAAATTGGTATGTTTCAAAATTATATAAAAACTATTTTCAATGCCCTCTAAATATGCAAAAAGTGGAAAAAACTCTAATTTTCTATTCAGCCATGACTGTTACGCCCCCTACCAGTTGTTTTAGAAACTTAATAATATTATCCAAAACTTTTTACGGTCAGTTTTTTATAATAATTTTTTTAAATTGTATACAACAAACCGTTTCCTAAATATGGCCGACGTCTATTCTTATTGGCTCATGCTGTACAATATTATGGAGGTGGAGATGGAATTACGTGAAATTTTTGCGATACTGCTGATAAAAAAAAATAGAAAAACAACGTGTAAAGGATTACAAAAAACGGGGAGACTGAAGCAAGGACTTGTTTGTGATACTGAGTACAATAACAGAAAGTATTCTAACAAAATTCCTCGATCACTTAGAACATTTTGAAGTAGACACAACGGTCGTTCTAGTTACAAAAAAGTACTGGATTCTGGAAATCAGAACTTACGCGAGGACACACATAAAATCGTGTGTGGAATGTATGTTTTTGAAAGCATATAGATGACTAATTTTATCCAACCAGAGTATGGTTCAGTTTAAAAAGTCAATGTAATTACCAAACTGTAGATTTATTGAATCCCCTAAGACTGAACAAAATACATGAATACATGAGTAAGCCGAGGATAATAATGCATTTGCATGTTGCATGCATAATTGCATATTTTAATCATATTTTCGAATTAATGCATATTTTAGCCAATTTTCTACAAGATGCATAAATTTGTCTATTTTGTTTTTTTCTTAAAAATCAGATTGTTTCTAATAACTTAATTCAAATTATTTTAAAATACAGGAAACACTCATACAATTGTAAATGAGGATTAAACACGTTTGTTTACCTATTTTAGGTTTTCTCTGTGAGAGTCCGACTAAAAGAAATGCATGATTGCAAATTCATACTTATTAATTAACTAATTAATTTTAAGCAAGCTCAGAATGAAACTTATAATAGTTTAAATTTATTTTTGGAAACACTTCATCCCGCCATCACTGCTTTAATGAAATTAGATATTGCAAACTTAGCTGATTTTATTTTGTCCTATTTAGCATTTTCAAAACTTGGTCCGGAAACTCAAAAAATGTTTGAGAATACTCGCCGAAATTTGGATGTTCCTTCATACGAAGATATTTTAACCTTTGTGAGGGAACAAGCTAAGATTTGTATGAATGTAAGCTTTCGCGGCTGTTGTCACTAAAATTATTATCTTCCGGGTTGAGCCGTGTGAAAAAGTAACATCATCAACTTTGAGGAAGCTAAAGTTCTATCAAGGACTAACAACTACTATCCAAGGATAATCAGAGAATCCCTAGAAATTATGAAAAATAGAAATAACTTCAATCGAGAAGATGGTTACCGATTAAGCAACACGTGGAAACTAACTCTTCACAAAAACAAAGAAAACAAATGTCGCCACAAAATTAGTCGATACCAAACAGAAGATCAACCAACCATCGAAAACCAACCACCCGTCACTGATCGACATCAACCAACCGTAGCGGAATATAGGGATATAACGAGGAGCAGAAGACAACAACATCAGTCTTTAGAGTAACTTCTGAAGAAGCTAACAGCATGGTTAGCGAAACGTCAAGCAAAGAACGTAGGAAGGAAGGACGAACACGGCTCAACCCGAAAGATAATAATCTTAGTGACAACAGCCGCGAAAGCTTACATTCATACATTAGATGCCTCTACGGGGAGGATATCTACCAGGAAACTGGATAAGTTACGGAAGAGGAAAAATCAACTGCTATCCTCATTAGCATATCTACGACGATGCCGAGACCAGGAAGTGACGCCTACTTTTGTGAAAATTCGCCACAAACGAAGAGCCGCAATCAAACATTCAGCTATACCAGTCGATCAACATCGTCAACTGCTACCTTCCGGAACCAGGCCACCTAGACTATACGGATAACCAAAAATTCAGAAATTTGGTAACCCCTAAGGCCAATTGTCAGCACATGTGGATCTCCAACTTATGAACTGGCCCGTTACGTGGCTAAGTTTCTACAACCGTACGTGGGAAGAACTGAATCTTTTGTGAAGAACTCCGAACACTTCGTCGAATTACTGATGACTCTGGAAGTAACCAATGACGATATACTAGTTAGTTTTGATGTAGAATCGCTATTCACTAACGTACCAGTCGACGATACACATAACATCATAAAACAACTGTGCTCAACCCGTGGGTTAAGAGAAGACATACCAGAGCTAGCAAGAATCTGTCTGAATACAACTTACTTTCTATGGAACGGAGATTTCTACAAACAAAAATCAGGTGCAGCCATGGGATCACCATTATCACCGGTTATTGCGAATATCTTTATGGAAGCATTCGAGCAAGAAGGCATTCGATCCAGCGAAAAGAAACCGAAATGCTGGTTCAGATACGTGGACGATACCTTTGTCATATGGCCTCATAGGAAAGAAGCACTTACTGTATTTCTTAACCACCTCAACACTCAGCACGAAAAGATCAAGTTTACCATGGAGACAGAAGAGAATAAGGAGCTTCCCTTCCTGGATGTTCTAGTGAAACGAGGGGATAACAACAAGTTGGCTCATAGTGTATATCGTAAAAGACACACACCGACCGATACCTCCATGCCACATCACACCATCATCCACAGCAGAAGCGGTCTCTAATCAAAACTTTATTGCATAGAGCTAACAAGATTCCTGACGAGGTTCACAAGGCAGAAGAACTTCGACACGTCCAACAAGCTCTAATGAAAAACGGCTATACCAGAAAAGAAGTGAGAGCCGCCTGTCGCAGGAAATCCAAAAAAGAAGGAACAGGTCACCACCTACCCTCGTTTGCCATTCATTGCTAGAGTAACTAACAAATTAAGAAAATCATTGGAGAAGAAGAATATCGGTGTTAGGTTTGGAACGGTTAGAAAAATCCAGCAACTACTACCTTCTAGTAAAGATAACCTGCCAAAACTCTCAATAAAAGGGGTCTACCAAATTGACTGTTCATGTGGAAAGGTCTACATTGGTCAAACCGGACGCAACATAAAAAGAACATCACCGAGACGCCAAGTCCAGGGCGGTAGATAAATCAGCAATCGCAGCACATCTACACGAAAAAGGAAAACACATCATCAACTTCGAGGAAGCTAAAGTTCTATCAAGGACTAACAACTACTATCCAAGGATAATCAGAGAATCCCTAAAAATTATGAAAAATAAAAATAAATTCAATCGAGAAGATGGTTACCGATTAAGCAACACGTGGAAACTAACTCTTCACAAAAACAAAGAAAACAAATGTCACCACAAAATTAGTCAACACCAAACAGAAGATCAACCAACCATCGAAAACCAACCACCCGTCACTAATCGACATCAACCAACCCTAGTGGAACATAGGTATATAACGAGGAGCAGAAGACGACAACATCGGTCTTTAGAGTAACTTCTGAAGAACCTAACAGCATGGTTAGCGAAACGTCAAGCAGAGAACGTAGGAAGGAAGGACGAACACGGCTCAACCCGGAAGACAATAATCTAAGCTAAGATTTGTTTTTGTACACAAAATTCTTTTAAAGCCTCTTGCAATTCTAGCAAATACATTAGCAGTAGACCAAAACCAACACAATCATTTGTTGTTTAAGGTAATAGCAATAGCACATGTGCCATTTGTAAAAATGGGTATCATTTAATAACCACCTGTCCAAAATTTATAGCACTTAGCCCTGAGGATCGGTACAAAATAGTGAGAACAAACAATTAATGTTTAAATTGTTTTGTTTCACATAAAATTATTAATTGCAAAAGTAAATATAATTGTAGAACTTGTCGCTTGAGGCATCACACATTGATCCATTGTCGTAATTCGTCGAATGAAGTTTATTCTGACTCTCAACAAAACTCTTTAGGCATTGAATCTAAAGGTAACAAATCTAGTAACGATGTCTCAACAAATGTTAATGATTCGAAAATTAGTTCTGAAGCGGATAGCATCAATACATCTTTAGCAACGTTTTGTTCTCTTGGAAATCATAGTTTGTGCGCAACAAATAGCATTGTGCTTTTATCAACGGCACAAGTTTATATATATTAAATGCATTCGGGGTTCCACACCAAATTCGAGATGTTGTGGACAGTTGTAGTCAAACAAATTTTTATTTCGTTAGATATTTGTAGAAAACTGAAATTGAATACTAACAAACTTGGTACTTCAGTTCATTGTATTGGTTCTTCATGTAGTGTAGTTCATGGTTCTGCCAGTACCGTGATTATTTCTCAAATTGATGAAACTAAACGATACCCTATTCAAGTCTTGATGGTAGAAAAAATGACCGATAACTTGCCCGTTACAAAAATTAATACAAATAATTTGCGTTAGTTTGGAATTAACTGATAGTTGTTTTAGTGATCCTACAAAAAATTGATGGAATTATTGGTGCCCAATTATTTCCGTATTTATTAGGTAGCAATCGTGTAACTGGCCCCACTAACAGTTCCATCGCAATTGAAACCACTCTAGGTTACATTGTAATGGGGTCCGTTCCGATAGAATCTGATTCATTAGAGACACATAGTTTTTATTCTACAGTGGAATCGTCCCTTGAGACGTTAGTAAAAACATTTTGGGACGTAAAAAATATCCGTTCATCTGTAATAAAAAATCCAGACGACGTGGAATGTGAGAGTTTGTTTCAATCTTTCTTATCTTTGTAATTCTTTAGGTCGCAACAACTCTTCAAATGTATTTTTTATTAGAAAAAAAATTAGACAGGAATCCTGTTCTTAAAACTAGATACTCAAAAGTATTTCAAGATTATTTAGATAAAGGTCATATGGTTAAAGTATCAACAAACAACGTAATCTTTCCAACATACTACGTACCACATCATGCGGTTTTTAAAACTGATTCGACTAGTACACCTGTTCGTATTGTTTTTGACGCTAGTTGTAAAACAGATAGTAACTTTTCCTTGAATGATTTATTGCATACTGGCCCTAAGCTACAACCAAACGTGTGTTCCTTACTTTTAAATTTCAGATTGGGTAAATTAGCGTTAACTGCCGATATTAGTCAGATGTACCGCCAAATTATTCTTCAAATGGATCACCAAAAATTTCAAAGAATACTGTGGAGATTCTCTCCTAACAGCCCTATAGATACATATGAAATAACAACTGTAACGTTTGGAGTAAAATCCTCACCTTTCTTAGCGCTTCGAACTGTTCAACAGTTGGCAAACTACGAAGAAACATCATATTCCTTAGCTGCCGAAGTTGTTAATTGTGATATGTACATGGATGACCTTGTCATAAGTACGGATTCGGAAGAGTTAGCCCTGATTCTGTATAGCCAAACAGTGAAACTCTTTCGAAAAGAAGGATTTGAATTAACAAAATGGGCCACAAATTCTCATAGTTTACTAGAAAAAATTCCTTTTAAAAATCAAACAGTAAAACTTCTAAACTTTGAATCTGATTTTCTTGGTGTATTAGGATTACAATGGCTCCTTAGTGTTGATGCTTTATTGTTTACATTTAACGGTTTTAATGAAGTTTGTACGAAACGGAATATTTAGTCTACTATAGCTCGCTGTTATGATCCTTTAGGATTTCTAGCTCCTGTAACGTTGCAAATTAAACTGCTGATAAAAAATCCTTGGGTTTTAAAATTAGAGTATAGTTCGGCAATGGACTGAAATAAAATATACTTTACCCTCTTTATCAAATTTTCAAATTCCGCGATATTTAGGAACCACCCAGAATCAAAACGTTAGTTTAATAGGATTTTGTGATGCTTGCCAAACCTCATTTGGAGCGGTTGTGTATTTGTGAACAATTTGTCATTCAGAAGAAATACAAGTTTCTCTTCTTTGTGCAAAATCCAAGGTTTCTCCTATCAAACTTGTTTCTATTCCTCGTTTGGAACTTTGTGCAGCTCACCTTCTCGCAAAACTGATTAATTTTATAGTTAATTGTTACAAACCCAGGCTTAATTTTACATCGGATTATGCTTTATCAGATTCAACTGTAGCCCTTAATTGGATAAGATCACATCCGTCTCAACTTCAAACTTTTGTCGGTAATAGAGTTGCGCAAATTCAAAATTTAGTTTGTATAAATTCGTGGTTTCATGTAGATGGGAAAAATAACATTAGTGATTGCTTATCAAGAGGTTTGTCTTCTTTGAAGTTTTTAAATAACATTGATTGGATAAATGGTCTTCAATGGTTAAAATTAGATTCATCCAAATTGCCTATAAAACGGGTGTCACCGTTAGCAAATGTACCAGAGATAAAACAAATTTCTTTGGCAGTAGTAGAACATGATAAATCAAACGTATTTTATCAATTAGTTTCCGAGTGTTCTTCATGGCGTAAATTACTACGTTGTACAGTTTATGTCTTACGATTTTTGAGAATTTTACCTCCTGATCGCCACATCGTAGCATCTGATTTAGAAAAGGCGGAGAACGTATTGTTGAAAATAATTTAACGTATTCATTTTTCTGATGAAATTGTGTTATTAGAAACAACTGGTAATTGTTCTCCAAGCCTTCGAAAACTTAGACCTTTTATCGTAGATCAATTACTAAGAGTAGGTGGTCGCCTAGTTAATTCCAATTTAGATTTCAATAGTCGTCATCCCATACTTCTTCCGAAAAGCGAACCCTTTGTAGATTTGTTAATAGAACATTATCATCGAAATAATTTACATACTGGACCTAGTTTAGTCTTGTCTTTATTAAGACAACGATATTGGATATTATCTGGTCGTAGTGTTGTTCGAAGAGTTATATCCAAATATAATTATTGCTTTAGATTTTGTCTCCAAAGTAACTATCCGTTAATGGAGAATTTACCTTCTCATAGAATAGAAAAGGCAAAACCATTTTTGAGGACAGGCGTTGATTACGCCGGACCATTTTCTATAGTTGTAAGTCGCCGTCGAGGTACTCGTTCTCAAAAGGCTTACATATGTTTGTTCGTGTGCCTTGCTGTCAAAGCAGTTCATTTAAAGTTAGTGTCCAATTTATCTACTCCTAGTTTTATTCAAGCGTTTAAACGTTTTATTTCGCGCAGAGGATTGTGTGTTACTTTATATTCTGACCGAGGTACTAATTTTATTTGTGCTTTTTAACTAAAGTAGTTGGGTCACAGTTATTAACTTATGAAAAGATGAATACTCTTCTTACCCAAATTAAAGCATTGCTGAACTTACGACCTTTGTGCATTTTATCTTCTGATCCAGCAGAGCCTCTTGAGTAAACACCTGCTCATTTTTTAACTGTTATTCCATTAGATAAATTGCCTGCATCTGATCTTACCATTGTTCCTATTAATAGACTAGATAGATATCAGTTAATAGACCATATGGTGCAACGTTTTTGGAAGCAATGGCACATTGAGTATTTGCATACCCTACAAACGCGAAAATGTTGGAACACAAAATCTAATCCCATCAAAATAGATACTATCGTTTTAGTTCAAGAACCAAACAGTCCACCTTTGCTCTGGCCTTTAGAGCGCATTGTAGAAGTATTTCCTGGTAGTGACAGAATCATACGAGTAGTATCTATTAAAACAAAAAATGGTATCTATAGACGTCCAGTGGTAAATGTGTGTCCTTTACCCACACAATCAAATTTAGTTTGCAATTGTATGTTATACTATATAATTTAGAGTGTTTTTTTTCTTTCTTTATTACTATTGTAAAATTTTGCTGTAAAATTGGATTTAGTTTCTAAAAATGCTTCAGGGCGGCGGAATGTTCCGTTTTAGTTATTTTTGTGGGTATTTTATAAAATCATTTTATTGTATTTTGATCTCGCCCAGGGATTTTCCAAGAGTGCGCGATAGACGGGCACATACTAGGGCATTCACACAATGTTAATAGTATTAGACTAGATATGTTTATTTTTCATTGACTCGTATACTTAACAATAGAGAAATAAGTGAAATCAGTGCAATTACTTCAACATAGACAATAAGAAAATTTAATGCACCAGTTGATAAACATTTTATCTTATCCCAAATAATTCCTATCCTTATAATCAGCATTATCCGGTTAACTTGGTGAGTAAAATAAATAAATTATCATTTACGCTAATACGCAACAATAACTAAAATACAAAAGTTGCATGTACTGTACGAGGTGATATAAATTATAATGGACCTAAATTTTTTTTAAATAAAACATTTTGGGCTAACTGACCATTAAGGTTAAAACTTTTCCACAGTTAAAAATAACACAACAACTTTAGATTTTGTAATAAAGAAACACGTTGTGGGGTTTTATTTATACAAATAAGTATATCAACCTTTATATCATTAAAAGAGAAAAACATATGCTAACTAATGAAGTAATCATCAGCTTAAGTTTCGATTAAAAAAATTAACTTTTGCATTATATCTCGAAGATATCTCGCTACATAATAGTATATTGCTTTCAGAAACGAATTCTTTATACTATTTTTTTTTCTATGTTGGGCTTTTCAGATTGATTTTAAAATAAAATTTTGGGAGTTTTTAAATTTAGGAAATTTTGAAGTATTGCTAGGGTGGCATTATTTTCATTAAACTTTGGTTTAAATGCTAGTTTAAGTTTAATTAGTACATTTATCATATGTTTAATTGAATGGGTGGAAATAAAAATAAGTTAATAAATAAATCTACTAAACATTAATTACGATTTAAATTAACGCACGCCGAACGTAACGACAGCTTTGACGATATTCGTTACCACCGTTCGGAATAAAAGAACTCATTTGATTGTTTTTATAGCTCTGTAAGCGACCCAAAATAGAAAAATCTATTTAAGCGTGTTTGTTCACCTCAAAATTGTGAAAATATTTGTCTTTAAGGTTTTTTCTATCCCTTACAACCACGGTATAAGATATTATTGAGGTAATCCGACAACTGCAGAAACGCGAGCGTTATTTAATACTCGAGTCTTTACGCCGGTGTGCGACAAGGACAGGCTATCTAGTACTAATTTCCGCCTGTTCGCATAAAAGGAATTACTTCATTTCGAAATTTCGAGGTGGTATTTTATCGTTTTGTGTTTTTACTAAAAGTTTTATGTTGTATACCGTCTAATAATTATATTCGTGTGAACTACCTGTGTGTTCTTGTGCATTAAACAACAGAAACAAAATTTTGGCACTCCTACCTATGAAACAATCAAGAGCGCACGTAAAGCGGGCACCGAAACGCAGTTATCCCGAACATGTGTTTCAAAAACTACCAAAAAACACTCTACATTAGAAGCTTACATTGTTCGTTATCTACAATGCAATTTTCGCACATTTTATTTGTTGTAAATTTTGTAAAACAATGCAAATCTTCAAATAAAAGTTTAACAATTAAATAGGTTAACTAAATGTTAGATGAGAAATGTGTACATTATGCGCATATGCGTATAGCCACTGCTTATGAATTAAATTTTGTGATTTACATAATCACAATAATAGAGATTTGAAAATGCAATTATAGAAAAAATCGTGCAAAAATAGAATACGCAACTTGTGCGTAAACAGTATTCGAGAATGAGTGCCCGTTTACAAAACCCGAGTGCGCGTTAGTGTTTCCGCACATGTTACGTAAATAACTATTACCCAGTTACCTAGTGTATTCTTTTCAGGTTCTTGCGGATAGTGGGAGTTTAAAACTATTGATTTTGTTTCTAGTACAGAACTTATGACTTCAACGATTTTTTATTTAATTTAAATCCTTCTTAAGAGGAATACATACTAGCAGCTCGCCATCGCTAAACCATGCACTATAAGTCACAACCACGACAAAGTCCCATCTTATTTCTACCAATTTAAATCAAAATATTGCTCATAACTTGAAAATTTGAGCCAATTTTATAGGTACTTTAAGACCATTCAACGCATTAAAATGGTTGCTTATAGTGAACGATTTAGCGATGGCCACTGGATTTCTGAACCCGTTGTACAAAAATCGGTTTGTTGAACCGGTGTATAAAATCGGTTTGTTATTCCATTTAATAACATCGTATCATTGAACCGCTTTAAAAACCGCTGTTTGTTGAACTGTGTTGCTAAGTACCTATACAGTTATATTTGTTTGAAAGTTGTTAAAGTTTCAGTATTTTGTTTAGTTTTAATAATATTGCATTCCATTGCATAAAAAAAGGAATGCCCATACAAAGCAGTTTTTAATCAAGTTAAAACTGTTTTGTTCAACCGGTTTAAAACGGTGGTTTTGAAACCGCGGTTTTGTTAAACTGGTATAACCACGTTTTTCAAACGGTTTAAACTGCGGTTTACTAAATCGGTTTAAACACCGCTGTTTGTTAAACCGTGTAAAAACCGCGGTTTGATGAACCGGTTTAGAAACCTGGTTTGTTGAATAGGTTTAAATAACTTGGTTTGTTGAACCGGTTTATCGATAAACCGTCTTTTGTAAAACCGATTAGCCGGTTTTCTTTTTCGACAGTGTCTGCCACCACTAGTAAATATTACCTACTCAATATATGTTGAAGCATTAGGTAAACAAAAACAAGTACACGTTATTTATCTTGATTCTAAAAAGTCTTGGATAAATTGGATCATTAAAATTGGCTAAGAAAATGAAATTGATGATGAAAAAACTGTGCAACGTTATTTCTTCGTATTTATATGGAAGAGAACATAACATGTTATTTATGGTTGGCCATAAATCCGACAAAGAATATATGTTTGAGTGGGTACCACAAAGAATTAAATCTTGGACCCATATTGTTTTACAATATTTCCTGACAATTTGTGTAAAGTTACTAAGATTGTAAAGTGTTGTTCTATGTTGATGATATAAAATATTTTCAACTGTATTACAAACTAGTGATTGCAATAAACTTCAACGAAATCTTGACTACGATTGGTTTCTGGTTGTAGTAAAAATAGATTACAACTTAGCATTGAAAAATCGTTTTATTATCTCTTATCATAGAACAATGAATGTGATACCACGTGACTATAATATAAATAATACGGTACTAAAAAGGATTATTAAACATAAGGACCTGGGTATAACATTTGATAAGCAAACTTACATTTAATTGTTATATAATACCTTACTTAGTACAATGTAACAAAATATTAGGTTTTATAATTAGAAATAATAAACAATTGCAACAAATCAAGTCTCTCTATGTTTGTTAAGATAATATACTAATTACAAGCAAACTATCATATTGTTGTATATTCTGGACGCCCTACACAAGAAGTGGGATGAAACTTGAATCAGTTCAAGGAAATTTCTAAAAACATTTATTTGTGTTAAACACAAACAATACTCAAACAGAGACATACCAAATAAACAACTACACAGAGAATTCAAATTTAATAGTATTCAAAACTTAACGAAAGACTGGTACTACAAGGATATATTGATATCTAGTTAGCCTAGACCAGTTCCTTGCATAAACAAAATATTGCGTTACCATAGCAACGAACAATAACTTATTAGAAGTGTCAGTGTAAAGTTTGACGTCAAAAAAGTAAACCAGAGTCACGCAATAAATTAAATGAAAAAAGATGTCCACCGAAATTGTGAAAATCGAAAAATTGGACCAAGTTTTTTGGTGTTTTCCCTTTTGTTATTGTTACAGCAGTGTTTCTTATTTTTTTTGTTTGGTAGCTTCTGAAAAAAATGGTTAAAAGCACTACATTTTTGATTTTAAAACTCATCGCTAAAAAAATTTTAAAAGATTGTTTAATTTCAAAAAACAGTTTTTTTTAATTTGAAATAGACAAACTGTTGAAATATTCATTGAAATCAATAATATGCATTCCATTTCATAATTATTCCATTCGTGGATAAATCCTCGTAGTACCAGTCTTTTCGTGTAAGTTTTGAATACTATTAAATTTGAATTCTCTGTGTAGTTGTTTATTTGGTATGTCTCTGTTTAAGTATTGTTTGTGTTTAACAAAAAATAAATGTTTTAGAAATTTCCTTTGAATTGATTCAAGTTTCATTACATATTTCTTGTAGTAGGGCGTCCAGAATATACAACAATATAGATAGTTTGCTTGTAATTAGTATATTATGTAACAAAACATAGAGACTTGATTTGTTGCAATTGTTTATTATTTCTAATTATAAAACCTAATATTTTGTTACATTTACTAAGTAAGGTATTAATATGGCAATTAAATGTAAGCTTGCTATCAAATGTTATACCCAGGTCCTTATGTTTAATAATCCTTTTTAGTACCGTATTATTTATATTATAGTCACGTGGTATCACATTCATTGTTCTATGATAAGAGATAATAAACGATTTTTCAATGCTAAGTTGTAATCTATTTTCATTACACCAGAAACCAATCGTGTCAAGATTTCGTTGAAGTTTTTGCAATCACTAGTTTGTAATACAGTTGAAAATATTTTTTATATCATCAACATAGAACAACACTACAATTAGTAACTTACACAAATTGTTAGGAGTATTGTAAACAATATGGGTCCAAGATTTAATTCTTGTGGTACCCCACTCGAACATATATATTTGTCGGATTTATGGCCACCATAAATAACATGTTGTTCTCTTCCATATAAATACGAAGAAATAACGTTGTACAGTTTTTCATCAATTTCATTTTCTTAGCTACAATTTTATGATCCAATTTATACAAGACTTTTTAGAATCAAGATAAATAACGTGTACTTGTTTTTGTTTACCTAATGCTTCAGACATATATTGAGTAGGTAATATTTACTAGTGGTGGCAGACACCGTCGAAAAGAAAACCGGCTAATCGGTTTTTACAAAAGACGGTTTATCGATAAACCGGTTCAACAAACCAAGTTATTTAAACCTATTCAACAAAACCGCGGTTTCTAAACCGGTTCATCAAACCGCGGTTTTTACACGGGTTTAACAAACAGCGGTGTTTAAACCGATTTAGTAAAACCGCAGTTTAAACCGTTTGAAAAAACGTGGTTATACCAGTTTAACAAACCGCGGTTTCAAAAACCACCGTTTTTAAACCGGTTGAACAAAACAGTTTTAACTTGTTAGAGATCAGTTTAGAGTTCCATTCCTTTGACTGCTGTAAGAAATTAAATTACCTAAGTGTAGAGTAGTAAAGATTTTATCTAATAAAACTCTTTTAAAAAGTTTATTTTTCAACTCTTAAAAATCAACGCCAATTATAGCTTAATTTAAAAAAAATAATAATTTAGTTTAACAATGTTATTGCTTTAAAATATTGTTAATTTGACTTTCCAACTTTTCAATCCTTAAAAACTACCTAATAGATAAAAATGTAGATCGTTCTGTCCCGATAAGTATATATGCTTTTCAAATTTTTTCCAAAAAATTTTAATAGTTTTTTATTCAGAATTCTTTCATTTTTGATTGTAAAATTTGACTAGGTTTTTTAAGGGCTATAAGGCTGTATACAATTTTTTTAAAAATCTTGGTTTTAAGACGAGATGGGTTTAAAGTGCTCAAAGAAGGTTGAGCTTGCTCGTAAATTTAAGACCATATGTCACTTAATATTTATTGTGCAAGAAATTTAGGCAAGAGCAAAACGTTTGGAATTTAAAAACCTATAATTATATTTTCCAACATTTTTTTGATATCTCTATCTTTAGTTATTTTGAAGTTATTTGAAAAAAATTGCTTTTTCTATGAAATAGCAGAAATTCGTATTTTACTTTTAACTCCAATTTTTTCAAAATTAAGCATTTTAAACCGGTCCAACTTCTAGAATCTATTGATAATACATAAATACATAGAATTGTAAAAGGGCAACATCTAATTTTAATTAGAATGGTAATTAAGGAGTTGTTTTCCGTGATTTTTTCGCTGAAAAAAGTATGAACCGACATTATTTTTACCATAACTCGCTCATTATTTTTTTGATAAAATGCACATTTTCCGAGTTATTCACGAAAAAATCATTAAAAACGTTAATTTTTATATGAAAATGGATACCTTCAGTTGTGGATAACTGGAACAATATCAAATTTACGAAAAAAATGTATAAAACATATTTTGCTTACTATTTCTGTTGATCCCTTTAGTCCCCAAGATGGGATGGCAATCACCACCAGAGTGAAAGCGCCTCTAAGCATAGTATAGATTTTGATCTTTGGGCTATTCTCTACCTACTGTCACAATTTCAAGTAAAGCGATGTATTTTGAAAGAATTGCTACCAGAATAGCTTCATTTCTTAGACTAATGAGTCACTTTAAATGGTAAACTATTTTAATTAAATAAAACAAAATGTGCCATAAAAAACATGGCCCTCCCATCCCCATTTGGGAATGACAATAAAATCACAAACGTGTGAAATTCAGATTTTTATACAACCTATTACAAATCACTGTAAGATGTCTGTTAAATATACAGTGCGTCTCTGGCAAGACGCAACATAGAATTTTACTATAGAAAAAATTTAAATTGATCTACTATTGCTGTGAAAATTTCGGATTGGTGTATACCCCATACGTTACGGTATTTTGTTGAAGTTAGAAAGAAAGAGCAAGTGTAGAATGTCTAATCTTCCTTCAAATGTAAATATTATTCTTTAGTTTGTAAAAAATAAGTATTTAGTATTTTGTGATTTTACGAAAATCTTAATCAATGTTCAGTTGCTTTCATATTTTAATATAACTATTGAAGCAAGCATAATGAAATATTTTTGCATAAAACCTGTTCGTCTTGAATTTGAGGTTAAATGAGTCGTTTGTTTTCTTGTATTGTTGACCTGCGTGTAAACTATTAGACATAATACTTGCTTCTTGAAAGAATATGCAGGTATTGTAAAGCTATAAGTTTATTTTAAATCAATACAGTTAGTATTATGGGTAAGACAGATATTTCGATCAGTACCTATGGATCGAGTAGTATGATTCTACAGATAAACAGAAGTTGGTGTTCTACGGACTTTATTCGGTATAATTATTTGAAACTCATGCGATGAATGAAGATTTTAGACGTCCGAAAAATTCTTTTCTATAAATGTGTTAGTGGTCCTGTAAAGGATCGATTTGTTGGTAGATATACAGAAGTAAAAGGTATTACATGCATGTTTGGCTTATAGCAACTGTTCAAAATGCTGTCCATTTACTGCTAAACAGTGCCCCAATCGGTCATAGAAGTTTTGTTGCACATTTGCAATTCTATCTTTTAACGACTCAATCGGTGTAAACCTTCGAAAATATGTAAGGCCATAAAAAGAAATTGTTGGGGGACAAGTCTGGTGATCTTGGTGGCCAAGTAACTTTCCCACCTTTGCCAATCCAGGCTCTAGCAAGTGCTTCATTTAAAAGATGTTTGATTTGATTTGCATTATGTGCTGGACACCCATCATGCTGATACCACACAACTACATCTTCTTCAGCTACTTGATCTAATGCGGGTAAAATTTGCTGCATCAATAAATCTCTATACTTATCCGCAGTAAGTGTCCCTTCAATAAAAAATGGCCCTATTATTGTATTAGAGAATATTCCAGCCCAAACATTCACTTTTTGGGGATATTGTGTGTGCGCTGGTACAAATAAATGAGGGTTTTGAGTGCTCCAATAACAAAAGTTTTGGTTGTTTGGTGCTCCATTTAGATTAAACGAACATTCATCGGTGAAGCAAATATTCTTAACAAAATTCATGTCATTATTGCATATCTCCATCAATGTTTCACAAAATTCTTGCCTTTGGTCAACATCGGTTCTGATTATTTCCTGGTGATGTGGGTAATGATATGACCTATATTTATGCTTTTTAAAATTTTATGAACTCGACACCTATTAACACCACAGTCGATACTTAGTTGTCGAATGCTAATGTTAGGGTTGAGTTGCACCGCAGCGAGTACATCGATTTCTTCATCGTTGGCATTGTCCATGTTTTGGTTTTGTTGAACCTGCTTCCGACGCTTCTGTACACTGCCAGTTTCTTCAAATAGTCGCACTACTCTCATCACTGTACTGTTATTTGGAATTGGCCGATCCGGAAAAGTGCAGCAAACAAAGTAGAAGTATTTCTATAGCTTTCACCACTGTATACCCACTTAACTATTTGAACTTTCTCAGAGATTGTATACACACTCATTTTAAAAATTAAATTGGAGAATATTACAATAAGGAACACGCAATAACAATTAATTGTAAGGTATACGTCAATACGAAAATTTCATAGCCATAGTGGATCAATTCAATTTTTTTCTATAGTGAAATTCCTATGTTGCGTCTTGCCAGAAACACACGGTATATTCACAAAAAACAGCTATTTATGCAACATTTTTATGAAATAAATGCATTTTTAAAACGTGTAATATTTAAAATTTATCACGTGACTGAAAACGATCTGTGATTGGCTATGATGTAATATAGTAAACTTCTCAGCACGTGTTTCTGTTAAGCCTGTAAAATTAAACTCTCTCCCAATAGTATTACAAGATTTTTCCGTGATGTTTGTTTCCGTGAATATTCGTTTAACGAATAGTTATAGAGGCAAGAGTGTTTTTCCACTTCTTCTACGAATCTAATAGTCAACAATTGTACTGTCATTTTCTTACAAAAAACCAGGACGTCGAGTTACTACAAATTGATTACCGACGCGTTACAAACTGGTTGCCAGAACTGAATAAAACACATTGAGTCGTTTACAATGACGTCACACGAGATAAAATATCAAAATTTATTACGGGCGATTGGATGATCAAAAATTTAAAATTTTGGAATTTTACCTTTTTAATGCGTTTAATCATAATATGTAATAACAAAATTTCATGCATAGGTATCCCTATTTATGTTTACGTCTCTGATCACACACAAGGAATTCTAAATGGCAAACCACAAGGCTATCTAGGGTCAATTAATTCTGATAATAAGTTGTTATAATAACAGTGTTCCAATTGATTCACCATATTGCTTATCTAAAATTCCAGCCTATATTCAATTTGAAATAGAAAATGGTATAAATTCAAAATAGGCCTTAATTTGTAAAGCTTACCTTCTGAACTAACATTCCACATACCGACCATACAATAAAATAACAATACTATTTTCTTTTTGCGATATGAAAGCTGTCCCTGAGTTTGTTAAAAATATTTGCCTTTCTCTTTCAAGAACATTTTCCATTTTCTAAAGATTAGCAAATTTGATTTGCAGTATTTGCTAGACGTTTTACTTGAATAAGGATTCTCTTCGTACGGTTTGACAGTAACTTTTCTCAAACTCTTTGATCGGTAAAGCTTCATGGTGGCTACTATATCTAGTACATACTACAATTTTCCAGAAATGTAGAATATAAGATATTCTTTATTTTATTGTTTGTATAGTAGTCGATAGCGGGTGAATGAACCTTTCCTGCCTCCAACTGAATCTGCCGCTGCTATTTTTTACAAAGAAATTATTATTTATTGTTTAAGAAATATTTTCAAAATGTCTCTGCACACTTTCTGTACGACTTTTACACGTTTATTGTATCAGGGCAATGTGGACTTTTGCGCCAAACGCTTGTTTTTGTATCGCTAATTTTTTAATTTATACTTTATGTTTAAAAATAATTCATAATAAAACATTATTATTACTCTAACGATTGAATTCTAATAATGCAATATATTATACAAAATCAATAGATGTTACAACTACTAGTTTTGTTTTTGTTTTGTTCGTCATCTGAACTAATGCATATTCGATTACATAAAATTAATATTCCACATAATACTGAAAGAAAATGTATTGCAGAATTGTTTATTTGCAAATGTTATTTGACTTTTTTTAATTCAAACGTGAATGTACTCAACTGTGATAATCCATTCTTTTTGTTCTAAAAGTCAATTATACAAAATTTACTTTATATAAGCATCGGTGTATTACGGAAACATTTAAATTGATCTCAAATTATTCACTAACAAAATTGTATGTTAGGAACTAGAAAAGTGACTATTATAACTCAATTTTTAACAT
Organism: Abscondita cerata; assembly: GCA_030710515.1. NCBI lineage: Eukaryota > Metazoa > Arthropoda > Insecta > Coleoptera > Lampyridae > Abscondita > Abscondita cerata. The sequence goes on along the minus strand of JALBCR010000537.1, from coordinate 204,888 downwards.
TTCACCAAATTATGTTTCCAACGAAGATAATGGATTTAATAAATGGATTAATGATGTAATATAGGTCCATTAACTTTCATGTGAGTTGTTGAACGTAAAATTATAACGTTCATACTATCTGCAATCTAACACCACTTCAATTAATCCTCTGCAAGGTATTATACGAATTTACCAAAATTGAAACCCCAGGTACAGCTGTATTGATACAAATGATATTAATGGGGATTGCTTATTGATGATTGATTATGCATTGAAGTTGAGTACGTTATAGAAGTAAATAGTACAACTTTTAATAAAATCGTTCTATCTTGTAGAATATGGAGAAAAATTAGTAAAACCATATTTTGGAAACGAGAATTAATGTACGTTCGTATGTAGAAACTATTGTTCGTAATATTTTTGGTTAATATACTTAACAGTTTCAAAAAGTGTGAATTTAAACTTGTATCATAAAAATAATTTCAGCATATTGAGTTAATGAAAAGGACTCTGCACCGTCATGATATTAATATTTTTGTGAAAAATATATATACGACATACAGTGTACGTCAAGTTAGTTAGTGCAATTGCTCCATAATGGAACGGAAACTGAAAATGCCACAAAATACTTAAAATCATCTTTCAAATAGAACATCTTGTATATTATTACATTTTGATTTGATTGTTAAATCACTGGCAAATTCAATAATTGCAAATATCTTCTAAATTGATAGAAAATACATTCTGTAAAATTGAGGCCTCCACGGCCGGAGTCATTGTTAAAGCAAAACGTTTTCCGGGATTGGACCGTGTCCGAAAGGTAACGGTCCAATCCTGGAAGACGTGTTTGCTTTAAAAATACATTCTGAATAAATGTGAAGGTTCATAGTACTTGAGGTTATCTTCTTAAATAAATTGAAGGTACACCACTCTCAATTTTTTTATTGTTTTTATTTATTTTTTTTAAAACTGACGTTGATAATTTAAATATTGATTACATTTTTTCAAAACCACCCGAACATACAGAGGGTGGAGTACCATTACAAAAGTGCCTAAATTTATCTGAATTTAATTTCACAGAGGAACAGAAAGGTTTTCTAAGAATCAGTTAATGCTTTAGATTAGATAAATGTTGTCAACAGATAGCACTTGCGTCTGTAATTTTTAGGTAATTTTCTCCGAATACCAATACTACGTTCCGTTTTACCACGTAAAATCATTGGTTAAAACCATAATATTTCCTCCTTGTTTTAGATTAGCACTTCATTAATAGTACCTTTGTTTTATAATTAATATACTTGAATTTAGGTACGTGTATTATTTCTATATTACTTTTTATTACCGGTTTTGTATTTGTTGATTTTTCTTCAATACAATTGATAATAATTAATAACTGAGTTCTTTAAATTGTGATAAAACAATGTTTTTTTAATTGTGAAAGTAAATAATTTACGTGGAAATTTAGTTAATAAATCGTGAAGGAGCAGACCTAAATTCTCACAAAGATCTCGTTTGGCCAGGAACGCATTCTGCGGTATGTTGATCAAAATAAAAAGTTCTAATTCTACATTAATAGGTAATGTATAAAACTATCATTGTTTATACAAATAAACTGACGAATAATAATAAATCGTCTCAACCTTTGGGTTTGGAAGATGACGTTGTTCTGAGTTAACAGGGTACTTATTCAAATTCAAATGTCATAAAAAAAACGTATTTTACCTAAATTACATGAAGTAGTAGAAACGAAAAACTGTAATGAAACACTTGAGAAATTTTCACTAGAACCTGATGTAAATATTTGTTTGTGCGTTATGTCGTAAAAAGGTTTATCATTTTGTTAAATAACCCAATAATGAATCTATGGCAAATCACACGTTTTGTGCTCTGACGAGTACAATAGATAGATACATACCAATTGATATTTTTGATCAAGTTTGTTAAGTCTATCCATCTATTATGCATAGGTATTATGATTGAACAATTAGAGGTGGAAATTGACTCTACACCTTAGCAAATAGATTTCTACTTGAAGGCAACCGACTAGTAGATTTAAGCTAGGTGTTAGTGGGTACTAGATTTTCAGAATGAACACAGCAAGGTGTGCACATATGGAAAGTTACATCTTACGAAAGAATTGAGCTATCAAGTATATTATTATTTGGGTGTAATGTTTGCCATAGAACATATAAAAAATCCACTACAAATCCGAAACGCAACATGGGAATTAATGAAGCTGCAGTTTGGAGAACAATAGCTACTCGTACGCTCATTCCAAAGAGTTGTTTGTCTCTGATACCAAGTAACAATTTTTTTTAGTAATATAACCAATTATTACTGCCTGTGAATTAGCAACAAAAATGTACTGTTTTATTTAAGTTAACCTTTACACGTAACTTCGTTTGCTCCAACCTCCATCAACCATAACAGTTACCCACGGTTTATTATCAGAATCGACGTTATTTCTTCTTAGAGTTTCTTTTTGCTTTTCTATTTCTGTTAATCCCATATTTAGCGAAAGGCAATCTATCCAGTTCTAAAAATCAATGACTATTTAATATTTTACTATACAGGGTGATGTACGTAGCCCGTCAGTTAGAACGTTATCGACTTTCTGAAATTTCGTCAATATGAAGTTTGGAACCTATATGGCCATAATCAACTACTCTAGACTAACTAAATATATTTTCAAAATGGCGACACTCTCGGATCTACTGGAAAATTGACGCCATCTTTGTTTTTTTAATTGGAATGACCCTATTTTGACCCCATACCTGAATACTACATTAAATTTTATTATCAGTACTATCATATCAAGACATATTGTGTCTTTTTTTTTGACATATTTCACATTTAATGCGAACCATAAGTTTGCAGGGGCTTCACTACTGTTGAACCATTAAAATGATTTTTGTGTTTGGATTTCTAGAGGTTCAACCAATATTTTAAATTGTTGCTGACACTTCTGTCGTATCGCATTTGCCTACTGCGATTTTTTAAAGTTGACCATAAGAAACTGTCAAATAATACTTCATTTTTTTAAATGGCAACTACCATTTTTGACTACAGAAATAGATATAAAATTAAAATTTAGGGTTAGTTTAACTACCATTGTGCATTCCTATATTCTGTTATTTTTAAGCTATTAGTCTTTTTTTGATGAAACTATACTTTTGTTCCGATTTTTTAAATAATCGCATTGCAAGTAACCGTATTCCAAATTTCATTTAATTGATGGAATTTCAGAAAGTCAATAACTTTCTAACCGACGTGCTACTTGAATGACCCTGTATAAGATAATAATTATAACTTAATATATATACAGGATGGTTCACCCGGAACCGCGGCGATTGTTTGTGGAAAATCTGTACGTAAAAAAAATCTGAAAATTTACGAACATACCAAAGTCGATGCGGGTCATTTAACCAAAATATGTTAAAGATGGCAGAACTTCCGGTTTTGCCAGAAGTATGTATCAATTTACTCATTTTAAATGGAACACTTTATATATTACTACATTTTTAGATTCTACATCTTAATCTAGGCATATGTTATGTACAATGTCACATACCTCACCTCAATCGATTCAGACTTATTTAATGTTTTATGTTAAAATTGGCGCTTGCAGACCAAAAACTAATTTGAATTATCAACTATTCAAACACATTTTTTACTTGGTTTGTGTATTTTTTTATGTTAAGCTGGGTCCGTTTGAACAGTATTTGTGCAAAATTGTCAAAAAAAATTATAAAGAATGTTTGAAAATTAGTACCAAAATAGTAGTTTTGAAAATCGTCAAAGGTCAATTTTTTCAAATAAAACATACCGATTTTTATATTTTTATCTCATTTGTGGTCCAAATAAGGGTTTTTATTTAATATCTCTGCAACTAATAACTATAATAGAGTGAAATTTGTTGAATTTACTAACTCTTTTATTTTTAAAAAGATGGGCTAATAGCAATTTCAAAATTTCACTAAGGGGTGCATAAAATAGGGGCGCGGTGGAGTACAAACTACTTCAACTTTTTTGTACGTATTGTTTTTTCGGTTTTTATGTAGAACTATAAAAATTCACAATTTTTACAACAAAATGTGTACACTCATGAAATTTAAAACTTGGACACCACAATTTCTGTAAACAAAAGTTTGCACATTTGCACATTGCACGTTTTAGAAAATAGGTAATTTACGTTGCTTACTTAATTTTTTTCTTTAAAGAATATATTTGAAGGTATCGCTAATTAAACACCATAGCTCGATTAATTATCGAATCAAAATTTTGTTTAGGAAATGTTTACAAAATAAAATTAGAAATAATTTTGATTTAAAAACGTCTACAAGCAATAACTTTTAAATTAAATCAAAAACTAAACATGGTTATTTGGGTTGACTGATTATTACTTATTTTTAAATAAATCTAACCTACTAATTATTGTAAGTTATTAAAAAAAATCATTAAACTCTCTATTCATAATATTTAGTCCTTACAAAATGTATATTTTATGACGTTTCATTTTTTCTGTAGTTAATATAAAAGTGAAAATAAAAACTAAGGCAATTCTTATTGTCAACGTATATATTTAGTTTTTGACAAGAATTTATTACATAATTATAATTAAGATACCAAGTTATAGTTTAAAATTAAATGAAAACGTTTTTTTTTAAATAAAGGTATTACTATATAAATAAATATAAGAAATTACTGGTATAAAATTTGGCCCTGGTACGAAGCTTTACAATAAGCATATTAATATGAACTATATCTTATGAAAGGAGAGTTATGTAACTATAATTAACGACTTAACGTTACGTTAGTAGATTCCATTTACTATTTACACATACTTTCCTGGAACATTTGATAATTAACTATCGGGATATGATGACCCTATACTTCGCAGGTTGTGCGCAACTGGATACAAGCAAATAACTTAGAGTTGTTACCCTGGCCAGCAAAAAGCCCAGATTTTAATTTATCCGAAGACAACAAGAGCCAAATTTTATACCAGTAAACCGTAATGCACTAATTGCAGCCATTGATACCGCATGGGAAACAATTAATAATAATTATATTGATACCTTGATAGCGTCAATGAGCAGACGCCTCCAAGAATGTATCAATAATAATGGAGGTCACACCCATTATTGATTTATTATATTTATTTAATGTTTAATGATTTTTTTTTAATAAATTACAATAATTAGTAAGTTAGATTTATTTAAAAATAAGTAATAATCAGTCAACCCAAATAACCATGTGTAGTTTTTGATTTAATTTAAAAGTTATTGCTTGTAGACGTTTTTTAAATCAAAATTATTTCTAATTTTATTTTGTAAACATTTGGTAAACAAAATTTTGATTCGATAATTAATCGAGCTATGGTGTTTAATTAGCGATACCTTCAAATATATTCTTTAAAGAAAAAATTAAGTAAGTAACGTAAATTACCTATTTTCTAAAACGTGCTTAGTGTAATGATTCATTCTACAGTTCTTCTATAAGATAACCCCTGCTGAGACTACCTGCTGTTAGAATTGTAAATGATACCCTTAAGTCCGCTTCACAATGTGCAAACTTTTGTTTACAGAAATTGTGGTGTCCAAGTTTTAAATTTTATGAGTGTACTTATCGAAACTCGATAGGACAAACCGTTTTCGAGTAAAATTAATTCGAAAGTTTTGCTGCATTGATTAATTTGCGATGTTTGTTAAAATTTTGCGATCATAGTGGCCGTGGAAAATAAAATAAAATTGATTGATAAGTTTTATTGAAATTTTTATTTTTATTAATTACAGTTAATGCGCCAAACAAATAACAATAATTATTGCGATTATTTTGAAAAGTTGACGAGTTAGCTATACCAACTATCCTATATCAACTTGAAGACATTTTAATTGTCTATCAAAATTTCAAGTAATATACAGGGTGTTCTATTTGAAAAAATAAGGTTTGACCTTTTTTGTATGTCACGTCAAAATCATTAATTTTAAACCGCCTTGTATAAAATAAAATAGATTTATTTAGGTAGCTGTTAAATACAAGGCAAAACTGCATCAAAATTTCAGCCTTATATGGGTTCAAATAGCAGCTAAATTTAAATTTTGGTGGGGTCATATTTTAAAAGAAAATAACCTAAAATTATTATTATCTCGAAAACTAGTGTAAGGAACTAATCAAAAAAATGATCAGTAAGAAATTGAGATTTTAAAAATTAAATTATATACAAGATGTTTCATTAAAAATTACTAAGTTGTTACTATATTTGAGTAGTAACGGCAACACCACCAAAATAAAAATATTTTAGAAAGATAGATCCTGTCTATTTATGGCTGTAGCCAAATTTCAGATTACTCCTATGCTACGTTTTTCATAAACGTGTAACCTACCATCAACTATCAATGACTCTGTATATAGGTTCTTCTATCTTGGTGGACCTGCTATACGCAATATACAAAGAAGTAAGTGGATGGAAAATCAAAGAACTACATACATCCAGGTGACATAACACTTATCTGCAAATATGAGACACGTGATTGAAGTCAATTTTTACCGCGACATATGTAATGATAATTTTTTCAACACCAAATTTTAAAGTTTTACTTTATACTCATAACTTTAATATTTAAAACTTATCAGTTTTTAATTAGATTAACTATATAATTATTTTCAATAACGATTTTTAATTAGTGTTTTCTTTACGGAAAAGACTTCGTTTACAGTTTACAAGAATTCAACCCAAGGTAAGTAGGAAATTTTATTTTAAAAAGAAATTTATTAAGTGAGGAAACTATATAAATGTCTGGAACAAATTATGCATCCTGTATAAATGTTTTAACTCTCAGATTCGCATTCGGTAGTTTTCCTTTTTCTTTCATTTTTTATTTTTGTATTAATATCGATTTAATATTTAGAATCACCTCCAAATTAGGTTTTGCCAAAATTATGTCGTCAACATAAATTTAAAAATATACCTCCTCAGAGTTTTACTATTCCTAAAATACAAACAATAATCATTTTTAGATCTTTTAAAGCCTTTGCCTAACACATAACAATGATTGTATTGTTTTAATATTTACTCGATTGTTTGATTATGCCTTATTTAACATAAATACTTTGTCAGGTTTACATTTAATACTGTTAGATGCACGAATATAAACATTTTCAATAATATGTATACTCTATAAGAGTCCTTCTAGGTCAGGGTGGAAGTGGGAAGAATACACAACTAAGTAGATTCTAATCGCCGACGTTTCGTCTGCCGTTGCGTAGGCTTTATCAGGGCTGGTTACAGAAACGAGTTGGTAGTCAATAAATGTATGAGTGTAGCTACACTCACATTAATTGTTTGTACTTAAGTATGTTGTCGTGTGTTATTTATATAAATTTTAATAAGATTACACCATCTATTGATGAAGTTTAATTTTAAATTAACTACCAACTCGTTTCTGTAACCAGCCTTAATAAACGTCGGAGATTACAACCTACTTAGTTGTGTATTCTTCCCACCTCCACCTAGAAGAATTCTTATAGAGTATACATATTATTAAAAAATTTTTGGAAGCAACTTACGTATAAACATTTTCATTTATGCTGCTACTCAAAAAGGCTTTCTTTAAGTCTAACTGTTAAAAATAGTATTTTAATTGATGCCCAATAATTAATAATAATCGAATCTCTTTCTTGCAAGAACTCTCGTACGATTAGTCTAGCTTTATACTTAATTGAATGAACGTTATTTCCCTTTTTTCTAAATTTTCGAATGTAAAAATCGATTTCGTATCTAAAATCTTTCCATTTTTTGGTGTATTTGTCTTTTCCCAAGTTTTGTTTTAATCGTTTTACTGACACTAAATTATTTCTTAATAAGTATAAACTGCTTGCATTCGATATTGATGCGAAGATGATAAATAAGATGGGTTGTTATGCGACGGTTTTCAAACCGAAAATTGTAACGCCTTTGTTTTTAACTTTTTCTGCGAATTAGAGTTAGTACGTTATAATGAAATAAAAAAATTTTATGTGCGATGGCCGGCCGTCCGTCCGTATGTAAACAAGGTATAAAGAAAACCGTCCGATTTTTATAAAATTTTGTACATGGACTTTATTTATAATTCCGCAGTACGATTAGATTTTGGGTATAATCTTTGTGGCCAAAAGGGCCGTTAACCTACACAGATTTTCGAATTATTAAAATATTTAGAAAAATATTCTTTTTGATTCAAATAAAAGTTGTTTGTAATTTAATTATGCACAACTTTTGTTTAAACTATTTTTGATCCGTAATCCGTAATTACTGAGATACAACAACAACACTAACTAAATTTTATACCAGTAAACCGTAATGCACTAATTGCAGCCATTGATACCGCATGGGAAACGATTAATATTAATTATATTGATCCCTTGATAGCGTCAATGAGCAGACGCTTCCAAGAATGTATCAATAAAAATAGAGGTCACACCCATTATTGATTTCTTATATTTATTTATATAGTAATACCTTTATTTAAAAAAAAACGTTTTCATTTAATTTTAAACTATAACTTGGTATCTTAATTATAATTATGTAATAAATTTTTGTCAAAAACTAAATATATACGTTGACAATAAGAATTGCCTTTTTATATTAACTACAGAAAAAAATGAAACGTCATAAAATATACATTTTGTAAGGACTAAATATTATGAATAGAGAGTTTAATGATTTTTTTTAATAACTTACAATAATTAGTAGGTTAGATTTATTTAAAAATAAGTAATAATCAGTCAACCCAAATAACCATGTTTAGTTTTTTGATTTAATTTAAAAGTTATTGCTTGTAGACGTTTTTTAAATCAAAATTATTTCTAATTTTATTTTGTAAACATTTCCTAAACAAAATTTTGATTCGATAATTAATCGAGCTATGGTGTTTAATTAGCGATACCTTCAAATATATTCTTTAAAGAAAAAAATTAAGTAAGCAACGTAAATTACCTATTTTCTAAAACGTGCTTAGTGTAATGATTCATTCTACAGTCCTTCTATAAGATAACCCCTGCTGAGACTACCTGCTGTTAGAATTGTAAATGATACCCTTAAACCCGCTTCATAATGTGCAAACTTTTGTTTACAGAAATTGTGGTGTCCAAGTTTTAAATTTCATGAGTACATAGCAATAAAATTACCTAACATATAAGAAAAGCGAAGCTCTTAAGTGCTTGAATTGAGTATAGCTACAATCTGTCATCAATATGACGTGATCAGAAAGAAGTTTTACTACAAAATAATAAATATGTTCGCTGCGTTCATACAGAAATTTCACTGAGGTTTCTATTACCGCTCCGTTCAAGTCATGAATAATATCTTTGAGTGTGGGTACGGGGCGTGATTTTCGTAGGATCACCGATTTCAAACGTTCCGACACCCAGTGCAAGTTCTGCGCAACGAAGTATTATTATTCTGTAGTTTTACTACGTCGGTGAATTGGGTTGATATCCGAAATTTTATTGTCTGACCATTTCTCGAAGATGAATTCGTAATTTCTATCCTTCGCATCGAAAATGATCAAAATATTTCACTTAGAGTATCAGATCCAAACCTGGGTAAGTCATTAAAAATTTTATTTTCTCTAGAAAACCGTACGTCAATATGATGTAAAGTGACTGAATCCTGATTTATGACTTAATCAAAATAGCGGCTATGGTGTCCTATGCATGTATGAAGTGTCAAAGGAGGGTTAATTAAGAGTTCCACAAATCAGCTCTTGCATGGAATAATGTAAGTAAGGTAGTAAGTGGAGGGCAATGTCCAATCAGAAAGTAAATTTGTAAACTAAACCATTAATTTATTTAACTATAGATGTACTGGGTGTCCCAGATAAAAGTAACTAAATGGAAATTTTGGAAAAGGTGGAACAGTTGCGCAATTCCTATCCCAAACAGATGGTGTATTGAAATTAACAATATCTACAGGATGTGTCGGTATGATAATTTTAAATATTGTCCTTCACTTATTACTTAAGAGAGAATTATATGCACAAAAAAACAAAATATATGCGCATATACAGGGTGGCGCAAACTTCTGACATCGGAGATAACTTAGTTAATAAAAAATATATAACTTTCAAAATTTGTCACATTTAGTACAGTTACTGAGTGCACATTCTAAAAATATTTTTGATTATACAGAGTGTTTCAAAGAGTCGTGCAATCATAAACATTTTTTAAATAAAATTACCATATTTTCTTAAAGTTTCGAAAAGTTTTCATCAAGAGCTTTAAAAAAATATTGTAAAGGATATTTTAGAAGATACAGTTAATTATCAGTAAAATGACACCTACTTTAACGCTCTGTTATAAAGTAACTTAAAATAATTTAACATGTATTTCTATTAACATGTTACTTCCATCTCATTAACTGTGTGTGAAGGGCGAAGCAAAATGCAAACCAAGCAATATCTCAAAATTTTTAAATGAATTACCCTATATATTTTTTCAGGGATTGTTACTACAATTAATTAACGTTTAAACAATATAATATACGTAATATATAAGTTAAGGAAACAGTAAATATTTTATGAAATTCTAAAAATATTGTACTTTACGTGCAAAAATTGAGGTAGTATATTAAATTTTTCTCTAAAATTTTTCGTACATTTTGGGTTAAGATTATAGGGGGGTCACAAACTTTTGGTTTTTACTATGTAATAGTACTCTGAAGATCACTCCTATATACATAGTGGCACAAACTTCTGGCATTGGAGGATAACATGGTTAGGACAAAATATGTCACTTTCAAAATTAGTCACATTTAGTGCAGTATATTTATGATTGTACAGGTTATTCAAAAAAGTCGGGACAGCATAAACTTACATTTTTGTAAATGCAACACAGTATGTTTTCTTTAAGGTTCAAAAAGAGTTATTTTAGAAGATATAGCTAATGATTAGTAAAAATAACACCTACATTAACGCTCTGTTATGAAGTAACTGGAAAAAATTTACATAAAAGTAATTAACATCAAAACAGCTAATAAAAATATATGTTAAATTACTACAAGTTACTTTTAGCTATCCTTCTAAAATACCATGAACAATACATTGACATGTTATATATTTTTAAAGCACTTGATGAGATCTTTTCTAACATTTTTAGAAAATACGGTGTGTTCCGTTAAAAAAAAGTAAGTTTATGCTACCACGACTTTTTAAAACACACTGCATAATCAAATATATTTTTAAAATGTGTACTCAATAACTGTTTCCAATGCCACAAGTTTACGCTACCCTGTACATAAGAATGACTAACATACTTTTACATAATGAGAATCGAATGTCTGTCACCCTATAATTTTGACCCAAGATGTACAAGAAATTGTATGTAAAAATTTAAGATACCTTAACTTTGGCACGTAAAACACAATATTTTTCGGTTTTCATAAAATATTTACAGTTTCCCTTAACTTATACCCTACATATACTATATCGTCTAAAAGCCAAGTAGTAACAATCTCTAAAAGAACATATAGAGTGATCCATTTAAAAATCTTAAGATATTGCTTGGTATGCATTTTGCTTCGCCCTGTATTAATAAAGTTTTCGATAATAAAAATAATAATTAATACTAAACATAGTTAATAACATGGAAATAACATGTTCAAAAAAATACATGTTAAATTATTCAAGTAACTTCATAACAGAGCGTTAAAGTAGGTGTCATTTTACTGATAACTAGCTTTCTAAAATACCGTGTGAAATATATTAATGTGTTATATATTTTTAAAGCTCTTGATGTGATGTTCTCGAACCTTCAAGAAAATATGGTATGTACCATTTAAATAAAATGTAAGTTTATGCTGCCACGACTCTTTGGAACACTCTGTATAATCAAAAATATTATTAAAATGTGCACTCAGTAACTAAATGTGACAAATTTTGAAAGTTATATATTTTTATTAACTAAGTTATCCTCCGATGTCAGAAGTTTGCGCCACTCCGTATATGCATAAATTTTGATAAAAATATGCATACTCACAGGCTAAATATCCACCACAATATGCAATATTTTGGCAGATATTCTTAAAATAATCTATTAAAAGGTTTTTTCTAACTTTTATCTTAACTGTATTTACTTATTACAATAATAAATAATTCTTAACATTTGTATCATACAAGGTGGGCCATTTTGACACTTTTAAAGGGAAACTCTTTCATCCAATCGAGATAGGCAAAAACTGATGTCGGTGTCTGAGGCTTATTTTTAATGAGAAACACAGAAAAACTTTACGTTAAATTGAGGCTAGTATTAAAAAAATTAGATGATTATAATATTAAAATTAATCTAAAAAATGTGAATTTTTGAAAATACGGTTGATTGTTTAGGTCATACTGTAGGTGATAACTGCATTCGTCCTATGCAGGATAAAGTTAAGGCTATTGAGGAAGCGCCTGTACCTAAAAATGTTAACAGTTGCAACCGTATCTAGGGTTATTAAATTATTATAACAGATTTTTACCTAATTTGGCAACTCAGTTAAATGTTTTATATAAATTGTTGCATCGCGATAACGAATTCATATGGAACATTGAATGTAACGAAGCATTTGAAAGGAGCAAATCGTTATTGCTAGATAATCAAATTTTAGAGTTGTATGATCCTAATAAACCTATTATTGTTTGTGCTGATATGCTAGTCCAGTTGGGGTAGATTGTATTATGTCACACCTTGTTAACGGAGTAGAGAAACCTGTATTTTTTCTTTCGGCTACACTGACGTCTACGGAACAAAAATACCCGCAATTACATAAAGAGGCCCTAGCTTTGGTGTTCGCAGTAAAGAAATTACACAAATATATATACTGTAAAAAATTCTTGTTGTGCTCAGATTCAGAAGCATTGAAAACCATTTTTAATCCTCACAAAAATTCTACAATAAAAAATAACTGTTTATGAATATATGTATAATAAGAAAAAGATGAGATGTACAATTATATAATATATATAAAGATAATTAATACAGATAGTGGTTGTGACATCAACAATGAATACACTTTAATTATAAAGTGTTTAAATTATTTGTTATTTAACACATTTTTATGTAGTATTCAATTTGCCTACTGCTGAAGTAATCTTAAACTTTATAGAGAAAATGTTAGGATATCATTATAATCAAACTTCGATCTAAGTCGAGTAAACAAGTAACAGGGAAGCATCTTAGAAATTACTGTAAGCTGCCTGCGACTAGTGGTTAACCAGTTATCAATATGAGTCAGAGGTCCTATATTCTTGAATCATGCTACCAATTCATCAAACGACTCCCTATCGCTAGAATAAAAACAAATTGCTAGAATTTGTACTGATATATCACAAGACTTTATATCTCAAGATTTCAAGAATAGTACCCCAGGTGTCGGCTTTTCTCATGCATATCTGTTCTATATGAAACTGTGTAACCCTTCTATTCTTGTGAAATGGAAAACTTTGAGGATACAAGAACAATTAACACGTTCAAATCTATTGCTTCTACAAGTAGAGTATAAACAATTCTTGATTGCTCTAACTAAAATAAAAGTTAATTCGAATATTTTTGTAATAACCTACATATTTACTTACCTACTTCGTTTTTAATTGCACATTGAAAACAGTAGCAAAGTAACTAAACTTTTACCATTTGGACACAGTCCAACTTCGGAAGAGCTTTTTCACAACGACTCTGGCTGGAATGTTTTTACAACTGAAACTTAAGTACGGGGTTACTTCCCTATTGCAATAATCAGCTTAAAGGTACTTAGTTGTCCTTATTCTTATTTAGTTTCATTGGTAATAAAATCCGTGACATCTTCTTGAGAACTCACATTCCTTGCGTAAATTTTTTTTTTCACGTAGATACATAAATGGATATTTGCGACTTGTTTTAATTGTACACAGCATATTTTGTATTTGAAAATACGAAATTACACACAAAATCGGTTTCGATCGACCCTTGACCAAGATAATTTTTGATATCCCGGTACATGATGTTATTGTGTGCTTGTCACGCAATGAACACTGTTTATATCAACTGCATGTGAAAAATAAATAGAGTATAGGCTACCAACTGTCAAAATGAAACCATTGTCAAAACATTGCTTTATAATCATCAATGATTATGATGTATTCGGCCAAAAAATCTAATACAAATGTCGTGTGTTAGGTATTTTACAGCGCTCCTACTCAACCGAGTTGTCGCGCTGTAAAATACACCTACCACACTCTAATGTAAATAACTATTCCGTTTTAATCGTTCTTGCGTTTCGTACACAATTTTTTCGAACTCTTCCGGTGTTGTTACTGATTTTTTTACTGACGTTGCAGTCACTGATTTCAATTCTTCTACTTCAGCTTTAAGTTCTAATATTAACTTTTTTAGCTCACCCACTTCCTTATTTTGTGTGTAGCAGTTATTACATTGGAAAGTGATACGGCGATCCTTAGACATAAGGCACTGCAATTCGCTTCGAGTTAACTTAGAACATACTGTGTGAAGTGGTAAAAAACACTTATCGCATCTAATTTCTTTTTCCACATTTAGATCTTCTTTGCACACTAAACATTTATTTATTATTGGCATTTTAGCACTTAATATTTATTTTTAAACGTAAGGAAAATTATACACGTCTACTCGGTATGACGGTCGAAATTCTTCTGATATGATTCGCAGTGGCCATCAACTCCTTGTCGATATCACTTGGTGGATTGGTTGTAAGTAATAGAAACCATAAATTATGTCTAGGTACTGTTACTCTTGAAGGCTTGAGAACAAGAGCTGTCTTTGATGTTATGGGTCGTGGGTGTGGTTCCAGCTCGGCGAAAGACAACAAAATCTACCCCAAGACAACAAGGTGACGTATTCGGAGGTAGAACTAATATCGACAGTAAATGGCTTGATCTTGTAGCTGCAATCGACAACAAATAGTTGGAGGAAAGAAAGAAGCCTAGGGACAATAAGAAAAAAATAACATGTGGACGCTCGAAAATTAAGATGGTCTTACCTAAGGTGGTGGGCGGCTTGCATGTAAATGTCTACTCAAATCCTGATAATTTACAGTAATTACGATCTGTATTAAGGTACAAATAAATCAATAGAACGTAATATTTTTGTAGATGACCTCGTTTAGAACCAAATAAATGGTGAAGCACGAAGTCACCTGTACACATCCAGACTAAATTTTGATAAATTTTGATAAGAAGTATTTCCGATTTTTAAAAATACAAAATTTTGAACTGGCGGGAAGATACCAACAAATAGGCAACTCACAAAACACACAAGTTAAGATTGGAGAAGACTACAAATACTTAAATTAAATTTTAAATTGTAACAGGTTTAGCGGCGATATCGAAAAATTTGTTAACAATTGTTTAGTGTGTAATCAAACGAGGAACATAAAAAAAGAAGTAGTAACTTTTAAATGGCCTGATCCTTACGAGTTTTTGAGCGTGTTCACCTAGATTTATTTTCCTTTCAACAAGAAATATTTCTAATATTGGTAGATGCATATAGTAAGTTTATCGACGTCAAATTGTTATCTAATTCAAAAGTTGAAAACGTTATTTAGGCGTTAGACACATTTTTTACTTATTTTGGATTGGTTGATACTGTTATAACCGACAACGGTCCGCCGTTTAACTCTTATGTATTTGAAAATTTTGCAAATCACATAATATTAAAGTTTTAAAATTCCAAAAGCAACTACTAATAGTAGTTTCAGAAAAAAAGTAAGATTTAATTTGGCTAAAAATAGTCAAGAAAGTTCTTGGGAAGTAAATAATGTTCAAAATGTTGTAGGAGAAAAGGTATGGTACAGGAACCATTTTAAAACTTATATTAAGTGGATAGTCGCTGATATAATTAGAAAAATAGTAATTATTTGTATACAATTAGTTTAAACGGGCATATTAGAACTGCTCATGTAAATCAATTAAGGAAATTTAACGTATCGGATAAAATTAATGTTAATTTAAGATTCCAGAAGGAACTTATATTTCAAGCACGCTATCAAGGAGAAGATGTGCAAGTGAATCAGAGGATTCTGAACCATTTGTATTACGCAGGTCAGTAAGACGTCGAAGAATTCCTGATCAATTTGGATATCCTTTTGCAGCGTCTAATTGTAGTAAATATGTACATAAGTAGATATTAAGTTTCGTTATTCTTCCTTCGGGAGGATGTTATGTATATTGTTAGAAGCGCAAGCGTCGAATGTAAATAGGGAAAATGGAAAATAAGTTAGTCAGTTTTGGTCAATGTTAGATTTGGGATTAAGGAATTTAATAAAGGTGTCTAAAGGAAAAGAGTATTAATTATTAGAAAAGCAATCCATAACAGTTACTAAAGCCGACAATGTGACTGATAAATTCTCCTTAAGTGTTGATTTAAAAATTTTACAAGTAAAAGGTATTTATGATGCCGACAATACAGCCTACGGAAATTGGCAATAAATACATAGTCAAGATTTTGTAATCATTGCATAAGGCAAACAGATGGGTGAGAAAAGTTATAGTGGAAAATAATACAATGGTGACCGTTATATACGTATTTTTAAAATTAGAATAATAATTAAGTGTGTAAATATTATAGAAGGTAAATAAGAACATAAAATATAACAGCACAGCCGTTGCATGACGACATATAATGGACGGATCCAAGCGCCAGTTACGACAATGACGAAAAAATAGAAGGTTAAAGAAATAGCAAATAAAATAATAAAAATCAGATAATCAGGACAGAGAATACAAAATATATTTGAACTTAGATGTTGAATGATAATGATAATGTTTATATATATGCACAAAACAAAATATATGCGCCTTGTATATAATCCGCCCGTCAGTAGCCTAATCTAATGTAAAATCCAGATAATGAAAGCACGTATGGACCCTTTTTCGTTAAAAGTAAGACTCAATGTGAAACTTTTAGTTTATGTACAAGCGAAACGTAACTTTATATAGAAACTGAGAGTTTCATTTTGAGCCTTACGTTCAACTAAAAAGTTCCAAACATGCCCTAATCATCTGTATTTTTACGTTATAATATCTCAGGTTGTTGAAAAATAGTAAAAATTTTGTTTCTTGAAAATTGCAATATCATCGAGATCTTTTAAAAAATTATAATAAAATTAGGTATTTTTCGAGTTGCGATTAGAGCTAATCAAATGACTTTGTGATTTGTTATAGCGACCATATTGAATTTATGCGTCATCAAATCTAGCATAAACAGAGCTTTTCAACCATTGGCTATCTTTGGATGACGAAAATACAATCTGATTTAAAGCATTAAATTAACAAATTAAACACTATTTATGATCAAACTCAAAACAAAAAATATTAAAAACCGATTAAATTAAATGTTTAAAAGTTTTACTTAGTTATTAGTGCACTTTTGCATCGATGAATTAGGGCCATACATCCATTTTTAACCATGTGTCCAGGCATTTGTTCAACAGCTTGAACAACGGCTGCTTTAAGTTTTATTATTATTATTTATTATTTATATTATTATAAGTAGCAAACATTTTATCCTTTCAGTATCCCCAAATGCAAAAATCAGTAGGTGTAAACTCCGGTAAAGGAGTATGCCAGGAACGCGGACCTCAAATTCGAATTCGGTTATTTTCATATTGGTGATTGAAATAATAGTCATTTATTTATTATTCTTCATTAAGTGGAGATGTTTCATTTTGCTGGAACTAGGTCTTCAATAGGAACGTGTTTTCAAGATTTTGTCATTGACAACCCCTGTACTATCTATTGGCGACATTTCGGTTGCTGTGCCCAAGTTTAATCAATGCATCAGAAGGTTTGGAGCCAGTTAATGATTGAACACAGAAAATGGAAGTTAAATCATATTTGCATATAGAAAAAAAAAATATTAATTGACAAGCCTAACCGTTTTTTGTTTACATGTTAACTAAATTCAAACTTCTGGAGCATCGAACATTTATACCGCTGTTTTTATGTTCAATTTAATTAGCACAAAAATTTACTGTTTATTTAAATTTCTATTAGATACAGCACATATTTTTTTGTGGAACGCGTTTCTTCACACGTACGACGGAGGGAATTTGTAACGCGTTTTGCTTTTAAAATGCAAAATTATTTGTGATTTGTGGGACTTGCATAACGGACATAAAGGTATTAATAAATACAGTTTTTTCCACTTTTGTTAGAGTTGTTTACTGTTTAATAACTGACTAGAGTGGTAGTAGTGGCTAATGTAAGTAAGTTGTAAAAATTTTATAAAAATTTTCTAGTGACCTTTATAGGTTATAAAATTAGTTGGTGGTTAATTAATTGGTTGATGGTTTATTTGTGACCGACAAACTTGGAATTTGATAGGGCGTTACACGATACTGAGTAGGTCATTGTTGCAAGGTTGCTGGAAGTATGTTTCCTGTATGGTCAGCAAATTCCTTGATCGTGTCGTTGAAATGCTTGGTGTGCAGTGATGGCAACTCCATAAAATAATTCGAATCCGAACCAGGTGTCTATAAAAACTTAATTATTAGATATTTGAAATTAGGTAATAATATTTATCACACCGGTTTTGATTCGTATCTAGGGACGGAAGATTAATAGGTAAGATCTAGTTTTCTTAAATATATTTCAAGTTTTAAAATCTGAAATCTGGTTTGAAACTCCCTATAAATCCAGAAAATGTTTAGTATTTTAATCGACATTTTATTTGTTATTATATATTTTTCTTCAGACCCCTTTACTAAACATCAAAAAATCACCATATGCATTCAACAAAATAAATTGCTCTTAATAAACTGGAATAGTATTGTATAGAATAACATCTGCACCCAATGTGTCAATTGAAGATCAAAATTGTGTAAACTATTCAACTTCCAATGAAAAGAATTTCAGTAAACGTTTCCATTTTAAGTTTGTATTATCACAGACAAACCACAGTATTACGTACTTCTACTTACAGAAACAATTTACGTCTAGTTCGTTGTATTAACGAAATGCATAATGAGAAATATAGCTTAGCCATATTTATTGTGGGTATTAGCATTGATTATATTTAACTTTATAATCAATGGTATTAGTTTTGCCCTTAAATTCACGATTTGGTGTTTTAGTTCAAATGAATCTTTGTGTTATCTCAGAATTGTTATGCGAACTAGTTTGTTTTTTTTTTGGGCTGGATCTCAAATTTTATTTTTAGTTATATACTTTCAGATGAAGTTCTTGAATTGACTGAGTAGAATACCATGTACTATGATATTGTGGATGCGTTTGGCCTTCACTTGTCTATGGCGTTTAGTGATACTAACAATAATATACGTAGATGTGACAAATTTTGCAACAAGGTGAGCAGGTGCAAGTTTTGTGAGAACAAGTGTTTTGATTTAGTATGTTTATTGTACCCCAGAATTAAAAAGTGTAAAGAATTTGTTCTGTTATTAAGTTTATTCGCAGAAGTTCAGAATTAGAAACATATTGCAATTATACCTAAATTTGCCAAACAGATTGAAAGTAGTTTAACCAATGTTATACATTCAATACAAGTCAATAATAACCAAAGCAACTTACACCAAACGAATTTACCAAAAACTTATTTTTCGCAATATCTAGTTAGCCGTTCATTATTTTGAAAAACGAATAACACATTTTAGTGATCTCGTAAAAATACAATTCTTTCCCCATTTAAGTGTTTCTCTATCTTTATTAGTTTCAGAGATCCCTGTGCTAAACATCGAAAAAACTCACCCTGTATATGTACAGTTCTAGCCAAACGTTTTGACAGAGTGCATCAATTTATTTTGCTAAGAAAGTGAAAAAATTAAAGAGTATTTGACGGTATTGTACCCTGTATATGTACAGATCTGGCCAAACTTTTTGACAAAGTGCATTAATTTATTTTGCTAAGAAAAATTAAAGAGTATTTGACCGTATAGTTTTTAGTTAAATCCGTTTACAATGCGTATGTTTTAAAATATATTGTAACAGATGGGTGATCAAGTTTAGTTTCTAAATGATTTTGCAAACATATTCATTGTCAAAATTACGTCTATGATATAAAATATAATTAAATTATTATTCCAAAAAATTGTAGCACAAATTTTATTTGTAGGTGTTGTAAAATCTTTCAAGTGGAGGTAAATAAAAGAACTAACGCCTTTTTTCATATAAATGCCTACGTTTTACCGTAGAATGATTGAGCTTTTTAAAGACAATTGAAAAACCGTGTCCGCTGAAAAAAATTCATAGAGAAGAGCTGTTAGTTCGTTTTTTAGTTCTACAAACATTTAATTAAAAAAAAATCTTAACTTTTATTACTAATATTTCATAGATTGACTACTGCAAATAGAACTATAATGGGATTTAAAAAATCATGTGTATAATAAGATCGTCATAAAGATTATACAAATACTTTAATTATAAAAGTTGGTTTTCGTGATCACAATTTTGTGATTAAACCTTTGATTTTGCATGAACTTACTAAAGCGATCGCAAAGTCGTTGCACTGTATGAATTTGAAATCATGAGCGTTGTATAGTATTAGGATAAACTTGTGTATTGTATGGTATGAGGATAAATCAATATTAGATGTATGAAACTTAAAGAAGAAGAATTAAAAACGTGCATGCAAATGATTCTGGAAAGAATAGAATAAAATTGTGCAGAAACAAAACAAAATCATCTAGAAATGAATCAAAATCTTGAAGTAACCAAAGAAAATATGAGATTAATGGAAAACGGATTTACTGAAGACATGATCATTAGATTGGAATAATCATAACGATGAAACAGATAATAAAATAAATACAAATGTTATGAAATGAAGAATGAATTAAAGATATATAAGAATAAAGAGATAACGATGAGTAAGATAAAGAAATGACAACGATGCAAATGTAGATTAAAATAGAAGATGAAGTTCAAATTGGTGTAAAAATATACCTAAAATAAAGTTAAGAATGAGTAACGATTCGAAGTTAAATAAGAAATTAATTAATAAAATGCCAACGGTGTAAATTAAAATAAATATAAATACGATTAAAAGGAAAATGAAATTGAGAAATTATATAAAGATACGAATGTGAGCAATGAATTAATCAATGAGAGACCAATGATGCAAGTAATAATAAATATGGAAAAAGAATTTGAATATGAAGGAAAAATTGAAATCAAAAGCAAGTACACTTGAGATGAAAATAGAAAACAACACGAAAACCGGAAAGAAAAAGAAATTGTTACAATGAAATTGCAAAAAGAAGAGTCAAAAAGAAAGGAAATTGAACTAGAAGAACGAATAGGAAAGTAAAAACGTGAGAAGAAAAAATAAACAGTAAATTAAAGGTTAATAAGAAAGACTAGGCTAGTAAATGAATTTATAATAGAACTCAGTTAAAAATAGAACACGAGTAGGATAAAAATTAAAAACCAAAATTAAGCAGCTTAGTTTAGAAATGGGTGAATGTGAAAAATAGAAAGAAAGGAAACAATTAGTAAGGAAGGGAGTTTTTATTGAAAAATAGTAAAAAGGACAGAAATCAATGAGCAACAGCCAGTTATGTAGTAAGAAGAAGTACAAAAGCAAAATAGCTGAAAAAATATAAAAAAGAAGAAAATAAAAAATTAAAGCAGATAAATATTAATTCGATGAATTACAGATTATTATAAAGTATGTAAACAGCGATAAAGAAAGTTATAAAATGAAAGTTATAAATAAAAAAGAATTATGAAGAAGCTATGCAAAACAAAGTTATTTAATAAATGAAGAATAAGATATTTACGAAGAAAAAAATAGTGAACAAAAGGACAAAAGTGGTGTAAATGTACGCACATACCAAATGATTATTGAAAAAGAAATTAAATTAAAACTTTAAGTAAAGATGTGAGAAATAAGATATGTTATGAGAACAGGAAAGGAGAAGAATAAAATTCGGAAAAAAACTTCTAATCATTGATTATTTAGGTAAAATTAAAGAAAACAAGAGAAAGAGTTAAAATATATTTAAGAAGATACGAAGAAAAGATAAGCAGGAAAGTAAGAAAGATAATAAGAATTAAAGAAAAATTTAGTAATAATAAAAAGTTTAGGAGAAGGAAAAAGAAATAAATATTTGTGATTAAAATTAATGAACCTATACATAGGACCTTAAAGAACTATGAATTTGTCATAATGTGTATTGTGTATTATTAGGATAAACTTGAGTATTGTATAGTATGAGGATAAATCGATACTTGCTGAAAACAATGTGAAAGTGGGGAAGAGAACGTTTTGAGCAGCGAACGATGAAAGGTGTGAAGTTAAGATGATGCATCAAACAATGAACGTGTTATAAAAAGTTAAACACGGTTTTATATCAAATTAAATAAAGTGCATTACTAAGTAGTTAATAAATGAAGCATTCAAGGAAAGTAGATATGAAGAGTATAGAATACGTAATATCTACGTAAACAATCAACAGATTTGTACGTTTGTAGGTGTAGGAATATCTGGTTCGTAGTTTCATAAAAACAAACGTAGGTGCTATTGCGTGTATGTGTTATTTGCAAACGTAACAAAACATAATGTGCTTATTGGGAAACAGAGTCAATTACAGGACAATAGAATTTTATTAGAAGAATGTTACTGGACGAAAAGAGTTTCGAATTTAGTAATACTGGAAAAAATCTACGAAGAACTGAAAATAATTCAGCTCTGTATTGGCGTATTTTATTACATTTATTCTTTTCAATTGTAAGGGTATTATGAATAAAGTTTTCTTATTTTTCAATGAGTAGAACAGTTTAACATAATATAGAACCATTACAAACTTATTTGACTACTTATCGATTATTATTACATAAAATTTATATTTACGAATTTATGTTGCTTCTATAATCTAAATATCTAAAGTGATAAAATTCAATAACCGTTTATTGCTAATTGTTTTGTACACTTAATTGCTATTTATGCCTTAATATCAATTCAATAAATTAGCATCTTCAGCATAACAAGGGTTAATAGAATGAAAGATTATAATTATGCCCAAGCACTTACCTATATATATTTCACTGCATACGCGTACTTTATTAATTGATTTGCTTTATTTTTAGTAACTATATTATTGGACCAAAAATTTATTTTATTTTTTCACAAAACTTTTAATTGTTACACTTTTCTAGGATACTATTACCTAAATCTTTTTTATACAGAAAAATAATAATTGTAAACAGAGAGAATATTCAACAAAAAAAATAAAACAGATAACTGTCTGAAGAACAGACAATCGACAAATTAGCCCAATAGAATGTCATGGCTATTATTTTTCTTAACTAAAAGTCTAATATTAATTTTAATAGAAGATGTTAATTTAAAAGCCATCTTACATTACGTCCATTGCACTGTTAATCAAATACATAAATAAGTGAAAAATACAGTCAAGTTCGTCTTCTTTCAAACATGCATAAGCTCGCTAATAACTAATTAATTTTTTTTAACTTACCGTATAGTCGTTGTTAGTGCCAAAGTAGATGGGTAGAAAAGCCAGCCATACGATGCAAGTGGAATACATAGTAAATCCTATGTACTTCGCTTCATTAAAATTTTCTGGAATTTTTCTTGTTTTGAATGCATACCAAGTGCACATTATTATTAGTATCATGTTGTAAACGAGAGACATAACTAGAGCAAAAGTGGATACTCGGCAAGTTAAAACAGCTGTAAGTGGATACGGATAGATTTCTCGAATATCAGGTCGCTCAATAATTAGCCACGCAATTGCTCCTACTAATTGTATGGAAACGATGCCTATGTAAAAAAATAAATTAATTTCTAACAAACTAAGAGTATAAAATCTTACCTAAAGCAATTATAACTTGAGAAATCGGAGATGTGTAAACGGGCCTCTTAATGGTTTTACGCCTCGATTAAAGATTCTAGAAATCCTATTCGTTTTCGTAAAATAGCACTATAGCAAACGCTTAAGCAAAGACCTAACCCTACCCGCATTACTGCACACGTTTCTATTGAAGGTTTTGCTAAAATGACAAAAAGACATCGAGTAACAACAAAGAACACCGCTGAGAAGGACATAACACAATTCGCGACCGGATGCCATAATTACGGGGGTTCTATTGTAACGAATAAATACAGCTATAGTGAATAATGTACATAAAATTCCGATTGAACTAAACGTTACCGGAACCAAAACCCACGGATTTGACCATTCTAAAACTAATGCTTCTATCTTTATACAGCCCGTTTTGTTATCGTTAGGCCCAAATCCAGGTGAGCACGATTGGCAAGTGTCGTTATTAACGAAAGCATCTTCTCTGCAAGATACACAAGCCCAACAGCATTGATCCTGAAATGTAAAACATATATTAACATTTACGTATTTTGTAATGTTCTGTACACAATGCCGTAATAAACGACGTTGATTATTTTGAATAGTAAAACGATTTTTTTACTTTATTATGACTACAATGAGTACAATAAAAAGTATGTTCACAATTTATTAAATAAAAAATAAAATCTATATCTCTAGAGCAGTATGCTTTTTAAAATGTCGCAATATGATTACAGCTCTCATTATTTATTCTGTTGTTTTACTTCCAAACAAAAATATCAAGAAATATGATAAAAGTCCACATATAAATAATTATAATTTGTAAAACCCATACTATGTCGCAAATATACAGTAATATCAAATAAATGAGTTTTTGAACCGTTCGATGTGTTACCAAAATCCCCAAGCACACAAAAACGTATTACACATACCTACACAAGACTAATTGTCATATCGTTTAAACATAACCACATTTTACGGTTATTAAGTGTTTTAAAACTTAGTAATACCTTTTCAGTAATCATTACTGTAAAAAAACATTTCAAAAGAGGAAAATACAAATTTAGCATCCATTTTATTTAGTATTTACTAATCAAACTTTTATTAATAGTTGTCGACGTATATTTCGTTAAAAACGAAAAAGTCACAAAACTCATTATTAAGAAAAAACAAAACTTCAGGCGTTAGCAACGAAAATTTGAATCTACTGAAAAATTAATAATTCGTGAAACATAAAAGGCAGATAAACGAAACTTGTACAACGGTTAAACGTACTATTGGACTTATGTTTTCAGTATTAGACATTTTTGAAATTTATTTTTAGGGGAGGTCCGGGAGTAACTGCAGTTAAGAAAATTAAAAATGTCAAGGAGTCAATTTTGCAATTGCAAGTAATTTTTTACATTCTCATTTGATGCTGAATTTAATTACCTATCCGCTGATATGCATATCATGTTGCTATACCTAAACTGAATGATTTTCGTGTTATCTGAATTTTTCTACTTTTCTGGATATAATTTAGTAAATAAATAAATAATAATAATAAATAAAATGAAAGTTGCGGCCTTGTGTTTAAAATAACAAAGTTGGTATCCACTTCCGGTATAACTGAAAACGACACCGCCATGGAAATATTTTCAGTAAGTAGACCATGTCCATTTACAAATTTTCAGTTGAATCGGTTTTTTTACAGTATATTTTTAAGTCCTTATAATATAAATTTTTCTGCAAAAAAAGTTTCTTTAACGAAATATATATAGTGACCGGCAAAGAGTTTGCATCAAATGGGAAAAATTTTTGTAATTGAGATATCAGAAAATTTGGCAAATGAATTCAGCATATCGAATGACAAAAAAGCATTTTGACAAATGTCATGTGACTACTGTCATGGCAGCAAATTTAAAAAATGTCCCTTAAATATGTAAAAAGTGAGGTTAGATGACAAGATATTGAAAAATGCCTAAGAGAAAAGTTGTTCAGAATTAGATTATACGTCTATGTGCAATCCAGTAATATTTATTTATTAGTCTACCAATGGACGGTGACCGGCAAAGAGTTTGCAACAAAGTCCGTTCTAAAAAAACAATGTTTTCTGTTCTTTACCGTCCATTGGTAGACTAATAATGTAATAAAATCAAAACTTTCAAAAAGACGATCTGTGATATGTTAGTTGCTAATGCATTTTACACAATAGAAGATTTTTTACAATATAATTTTTAATTGGTTTTTATTGTGTCTTTGACTGTGTATTTTAATTGTACCTAACTTTTAATATGTATTTATTGTATGCAATTTTTATGACGTGTCCGATAACATTTCATTGTTCTAGTAGACAAATAAAGTTTATTTAATTTGATTAATAAATCAAAATTACTGGATTGCAAAGATTATTTGTTGGTTTTATTGTATTTTATGCAAATCAAAAACGAAAAATTTTGTTTTCTCAATATTTCCGGAAAAAATGCTGGAAATTTATAGCTAACTCGTCAACTTTTTGAAATAATCGCACTATTGATTAAAAATCACATTGTCTTCACATAATTTACATTAGTTAGCCATGGAACGCCATGTGATTTAACAATTGCTCAATTATTCACTGTGTTTGACAGACGTCGAAGTTTTGAGATTGTGATTTACTACTTAATAGGTACGTATTCAAAAACAAATTACAATACGAAATAATTACTCGCATTAAGTTTTGATGAATCTATTTATTGTTCATGGAGAATGTGACAAAATTGTGGCAAGAACATGAGGGATATTCAATAAAATGTATTCTAATTTGCAGCCTATGAACGAAAGAAAGTTTATGCGAATATAGGAGCACTTTATCAATTATGGTTCTAAGCTTAAAGCATAAACTTTCTTTCGTTCATTGGCTGCAAATCAGAATACATTTCATTAAATTTCGTACATGTTTTGCCACAATTTCTCCATGAAGAATTGTAATTTGTTTTTGAATAAGTATTAAGTAGTAAATCACAATCACAATCTTAAAAGTTTGACGTCTGTCAAACACAGTGAATAATTTAGCAATTGTCAAATCACATGGTGTTCCATGGCTAACTAATGCAAATTACGCGAAGACAATGTGATTTTTAATCATAATTGCGATTATTTAAAAAGTTGACGAGTTAGCTATACCACTATGCTATATCAACTTGAAGGCATTTTAATTATCTATCAGAATTTTAAGTAATATACAAGGTGTTCTATTTGAAAAAATAAAGTTTTGACCTTTTTGTATGTCATGTCAAAATAATTAATTTTAAACCGCCCTGTATAAAATAAAATAAATTTATTTAAGTAGCTGTTAAATACAAGGCTTTTGCAAACTGCATCTAAAATTTCAGTTTTATATGGATTCAAATAGCAGCTTAATTTAAATTTTGGTGGGATCATATTTTGAAAAAAAATAACCTAAAATAATTATTATCTCGAAAACCGGTGTAGATAGGTATAGAGAACTATTCAGAAATAATTATCAGTAAGAAATTGCAATTCTAAAAATTGAATAATATATAGGGCGTTTTATTTAAAATTAACAAGTTGTTACTACTTTTGAGTAGAAGCGGCAACACGGCTAAATATTTATTATTATTTATTTTAGAAAAATAGATCGTGTCTGTTTATGGCAATAACCAAATTTTTATAAAACAATAAATTTCTGTATGCAGCTAGGTAACCTATTATTAATTAGCTTATAAATAAAACGTTTTAAGGCTGTTCTTTAAGTGCTGAAACTGGCAACGTGAATTAGATTATTGTAACGTGCTGCCACAAAATCTGGCGCGGCAGACAATAGAATTATTGTTTTAAATCACCGAGTAATGAGCAATCCTTATACACCAAATTGCAGACGTGCACCTTAGATTATATTATAGTGTTTTTGTAAAAAATTAGTTTTATATTTCCTAATTTGTCGGCGTTTTGGCTACTACAAGGTGTAGATTCTGTGTTTATTGATAACAATTAATTAACATTACAAACGTAATTATTAATATTTACAAATTAAAAATATGTTTTTTCTTACGTGACATTTAATTGCTAACATAATTAATTTATCCCACATAACGTCAAAAAATTTTAATAATTTAAATATCTATATTAATATGTTATGTCGTTTGTGCGTCCTCACCTTCGTTTCTACCGAATACTCTCGATTCATTTTACGAATTCACATTTTACAAATTCACATGGAGTACATGCGAAAATCGACCTTTTTCAAATTCGTCTCACATTAGAACAGCTTGAGATATTTTTGTTTGGACAAAAGTTTCGAGTTTACGAAAGATGTGCATTTATTTTTCGATTTAGATTTTTTTTGTACGAGGGCATCTTCGAGGTTAAAAAAAATGTTAAAAATTGTCAAAAATTTCAAACAAATTGAGTCGTAAGTTAACCACAACTCGCTTATTTACAGACCGATTTTTAAAATTCAAATTGGCCGTTTCAGTTTTCAAAAGTTATAAGCGACAAACGTTTTCGACAAAATTTTACTCGAAAACTAAAACGGCCGTAATTTGTAAATTATAACAGATAAAAAAAAATTTATTTAAGAAAAACGTTCCTTTTATGACCCTATCACATAATTAAAATGTGTGTCTTGTGACATCTCGTGTAAATATTGACATGTATGAATAGTATAAATTAAGAAAAAATGCCAACAGTTAACTGTAACGGCGATAGCTTTAATGCTTGTAACACACGTTGCCGATTCTCTTTTGAGAAATATTTTAAAAATATTCTGAAGGTGCTAAAAGAATTTATTAGCCACTGTAATCCGTTTCCCATTAACAATATTCGTGTCATTTTACTACACCGTAATATGATCCTCATTGCGTTATTTTGTAATTTTTGCAGTCTTCGAAAGTCGCCTTCGGAAGATAAGAATAGTATAGTTGCACAATAATCAAAATGATGTGCAATGATAGTTTTGTACACCAGAATTCGGGACCAAACACTCAATTTCGAACTTATTCTTCTAAAAAACACTATTTTTGAGCTACTTTACGTGTACTATAATTAATGTGATTTTTGGAACATAGCTTTTGTCAATAATTATTCCCAAATATTTTTATTCAATCGAGTACTCAATTTCAACATTGTCAATTCTAACCTTGCAGTATGTCATTGACCTATTATTACTTAATATTAGTGCTTTTGTTTTTGAAGTGTTAAGTTTGAGTTTATTAAATTTTAAACAATTAGAAATATTGACTTATTGGCTATTAATATTGTTTACTGCACTTTTAATGCCGATATCAGTCACTGTTATTAAAGTATCATCGGCACACAAGTTTACTCTACCTTATTTAACTGAATTTATCATGTCATTTATGTAAATGCTAAATAACAAAGGGCCTAAAATTGTTCCTTGAGGCACCTCTAATAAAACCTTTCTAGATGTAGATTTATCTTTCTCATAAATGGTTATCTGGCGCCTATCGGTTAGGTAATCCTGGAAGCACTTCAACGCATTTCCGGTGATGCCGTATTTTCCATTTTTTAAAGTAATAGAGTCCGTTTTACCGTTTTAAAAGCCCTCTTAAAGTCAAGCAGTACCGCAACAACTTTTTGTCCGCTTTCAATATCGTTCTTCGAATTGGCTAGAACTAGATTTAGAGCAGTTTCGCACGAATGATTTTTTCCCACTGGTTTTTGGTACGAAGTTCTACAACTTTTTCTAAGGTAGGTAACATATTTGTAGGTCTGTATTCGCTGCAGTTCGTGTTCCAGATATTTTAAATATTGGTATTATTGTCGCGGTTTTTCACTATCAGAAAAATTTAAAAAGCATTGGTTTATTAAATTTAGGAGGAGAGTTGTTTCAACGATTGGTAAGGCGTCAATAATAATATGTAGAGTAATTCAATCTACACTGCTTTTCGTTTTTATTTTTTAAAAGTGGATTTTAAATTTGACACTGTGATCGTATTGAATTTCATTTACACTATTAACAAAGTAATTATTGAATGCTTTGGCTATTTTATCCGTTACTTCAATTTCTACATTAAGAAACTTGATGCCTTTTGAGTGGCCTTATTACTGTTGCCATTTATAAGTTGTTTAAGATTTTTCCACATCTGCCTAGGATTGTCTTTCACCGAATTGATTTTTTGTTGAATATGCTCGCATTTTCTTTTTTTAATTAAACAGTTATAATAGTTACTCATATTTTGTAGTTTAACCAATCCTGTTCGTTATTTGTTCTTTTGGTTTGTTTATATAGCTTTAATTATTAAAAATAAAAACTGCTAAAAACTCAATAATGATCTTTGCTCTGGTATTGAATTTGAAGGAACGCCTGAAATAGTGCTGAAACTATTTTAAAGTAACTGGTTTTTAGGAAATTTGCAACACTTTCTACAATTTAATCAACTAATCAATAATTTTTATTTCTGAAAATAAGTCTAATCGTTATTAAACTTTTAGTTACAAATATTTTCAATTATAATTAAATACGGAGATTATTATTTATTTTTATTTTCACTAACTTCATTTTCGCTGATTTACTAGATTCAATATGAACCTCATTTTTATTTTTCTTTTATTTATTTCAATTTACGTCGATCACGCTAAACACGGTTCTAGGTAATTTTTCATCAGAATGAAATATTTATTAAATTACTCTTTTCTTTCAATTTCCGACTGTGCTGGTGTCGGGTTGCCTGCAAAAGCTGCACCAAGTAAATATCATAACGGTTATGTTAATGTCGATCAACGAATTATGCAAAATTTAGACTAAAATTTGTAAATGGACATCATAATACAGGTATTAAATTTCATCTTTCCGTGTACCTCGTACTGACACTGCATGGCTATTGCGTGCTTGTAGTTGTTTTTGATATTGTAAACTCAGAAGTACCTTACTTCCTAATTACTGTATATTATGTTAAAAAGGCTAGTGTCGGATGTTTATAATCATTATTAAAGATAATCTGTACCATTCCATCTTGATGTTACGACATGTCAATTATAATTGTTCGGTTATCCAGTTTGACCGTGTGCAAAATCAAAAAAGCTTATATCCCGAGCTTATTCTACTTCGATCGAACAACTGGTCAAAACAAGAAAGACATTCAACGTTAGTGCCTTATAAGTCTTTAACTTTCACAAAACCCAATTTGCCAGAAAATCGTTCTAACTGTATGACAACATCAGTATTCAAATAGATTAAACTGTTGAGGATACTTTAAGAATCTTCACGCTTGTGAATACCATGTTGAGATTATCTTTCTTTCTTTGGTTGATAGGCTTCTGCCGTATCTCCGTATCAATTTCAGTTTACAGTTTAGGTGGCGTTTTCTAATGTAATTCATTGATATTGCTTGAATTGGTACGCTAACAAATAACTGAGTTATAACCGTTTTCCATTTCAAACGTGGAAACAAATAAATCACCTCTCTCTTTATCTCTCTCTCTTCCTCAAATTTAATTATTTCTAACATAAAAATGATTGACTATTGAGCATATTATTGCCAACTCTTGTAAAATGTTGTAAATGTTGTTATTACAATAAAGAAGAAAACGATATTTCTAGTAAAGTGTTACTCTAATCAGTGTGAAAAACAAAACAAATATATTTGTCTTATTAAGTGGTCACTATGCCGCACTACTTTTCTGTTACAGGGTGCTTCTAATATTTAAATTAGAAAATTACCACAATTGGTAATTTTATAAATGAACAACTTTGCAAGTGTTAATAGCTACTCGTTTGAAATAAATCCACTTTAATTACTACTCATCAACTCAATAATTGACTACTAATATGACTTACTCACTTTTAAATGAACTACTTTGTAAATATTAATAATTTAATTCTCAGATCAGAACATTCGTGTAAGAGGCAAATCTAAATGTTCACGATAAAATAACTTTACTTGCGGATGACACCAACATTAACGCTGAATATCCCAAAAACAAAACCTATTAAATACTTCAAGAAAGAAGACCTTTCAAATCGAATACATGATGGAAGACAAATAGTTTAGTTTAAATTTAGAAAACAATAACTTAGATCATTTTGTTTTAGATGAAAATAAAAAATTGGGTTTTTGAAACGGCCAAGTTCTTTGGTCTAACTTTTACATCGATTTGTTGGCAAAGAAGCTGTGTTTTGCATACTATGCTTCAAAAATTATGTCTAGAGGTGACCTCTAAAATGATATATTTTATACTCTTCGAGTGTAAGAACCGTTTTCGATGCCCGAAAATATTATACAGAGGGTCCGAAATTCAAACTTTGGCATCACACATATCTGTAAACTCAATTTATTCAAACGGAAACCACTATTTTTATGTCACTAGTGAATTCTCCTTCGAAAATCAATAGAAAAGTATCTAACATGTCTTAAGTAAGCAGTTTTTGATTTATTCGATAAAATTCAATTTTGTTGTAAAGTAGACTACGAGAATTGAATTAACAGGTTTCTTATGTCAATATTTTCATTGACAACATTTCCCAAAATACAGTTTTAGCTTTTAAAGAAGCCCCCATTTGTTAGGGGCGAAACATCAGGCAATTTTGTACTAAAAAAGCAGAGAATTTTTGTTTTAACCTCTACCTTGAAGATCCTTAAAAGTAGTAATATTATAAACAAATTTAAGATTTGCGTAGGTAAGACCGAATATTTGCACCCAGCGAGTCCACAATATAGAATAAAATTACAAGAAACTAAAATACTAAACCAGCGACACAAGAGGTGCATGAAAAGGTCAACATGCAAACCTCATCTCTCATTTCCAATACGTAAACAAAAAAAGAAAATTTCAAATGTGGTTACATAATAATAGCAAAATCAATAAATTAAAAAGGGAAAAAAATATTTCTTAATAATTACAAGAAAAAATCAAAATTTCTAAAAATTCTTATATCCTATACACTCACTCACTTTATAAATTCAGTCTTTCCACTAGTTTTCTCACACGTTCTGATTGTCTAAGCACTAATTCTGGTGAAGTTGTCTTTGAAATGGGAGCCGGCTGATGAAGACTGCAAATGAGTTAAACTTCTCGATGGTGGTAACAAAATAGTAACTGTCTTGCGCTTTGTTTCACTTAAAGTTTTAGATGCACTGTTTTCTTGTGTAAGACATTGTGTATGTTTGAGTTGGTTTGCGTGTCTTTTAATGGTATAGTTATTATGATTTAAACGTAATTGATAATTTACACGTCCCAATGTTTTTGTAATTGTCGCCAAACCCCATTTTTGTTTGCCAACGTAGTTGCGTGCCAGTACTCGGTCTCCTACTTGGAATGCGCGAACGTTCCCTTGTTTTAGTTCTTTTGGAATACTTTTTTGTGGCTTCAGTAAATGTAATATGTGCGCAATTGATGTCCAATATGTAGTTTGGAAGGTGACTGTCGATTTGCAAAAAGTGTGATTTTGTACTGAAACAAAATTTGTTGAACTTTCTCTTCTCCATATGTTTAGGATCTTCAAACCACATGGCTTTCAATTTACGTTTAAAAATTTGCACATGGCGCTCTACGATACAGTTTGTTGCCGGGTGATTTGGTGGAGAAGTTCTATGACATATTCCTAATTTTAAGCAAAATTGTTCATTTTCATCTGATTTAAAAATGGTTGATTTTTTCCGAAACTAAGACATATGGAATTCCTTGTGACGTCAGAATTATTCTCAATGCGTTTATTGTACTAGTAGATGTTGGTGGTTTGTAAAATATTTCAATTTTAGTCCATTTCGTCAATGTTTCAATAACAATTAAAAACTGCGTGTTTTCAAAAGGACCTGCAAAGTCAACATGTATACGTTGCCATGGTGTAGTCGGTTCTTCCCATGGGTGTAGCGGAACTCTTTGGGGTGAATTTTGTACCGTTGCGCAGGCAGGATATGATCGTACTTGTTGTGACGGTATTATTTCGCAAATAATTGATTTATAGATCAATTTCTCCTTACAGTATAGGCAGCCGTGATTATACTCACGCGTTTGAATATGAATGTTTGTCAAAAGAATATCAGTGTTTGCTTTGACAAGCCTTCTGAGGATTTTAGTTGTTTGGAATTGCCAGTTCCGATGATTTGTCGGTATTTGCAAAAGTTACACCTCATTTCCTTTTACTGACGGCCGCGAAAAGGTGTACATAGAAAATGTTGTCTAAAAATTGAACAATTAGACATGTGTTTTGTAATATCAACTGAAGTAAAATCATCCCAATCAAAGTAGGGATAAGTCTTCGAGTACGGTTCCTGTGTAAGCACCTTTTTACTTTTCTTGGTTTTAATAAAATATTTGCTTTTACGGGTTCTATTAATTGCAGGAACCTTTTTTTTGGTCTTTCTTTTGTGGGTTTTCCCATTTGGCTTATTCTGCTGGTCATTGCAGACGTACTCCGTTTTAATTAGTCAATGGATATTTAATTATGGTTATTCTGGCAAAGATAATAATCCGAAAATTATAAAATATCGAAGTGGATCTGGTATCACACCACTGTTGGAATTTCAACCTACCTTGAAAACTCCTTCGGGTCAAAGCCACCACCCAAGATAAGCCGTTTATCTGGTTCTTTGTGAGCAGCCCAGCAACTGTTATCAACGGAGTCCATTTTGGCTTTTCCTTTTTCTTCATTGGATAATCAAATAATAGATTTGGATACGGGAGCTGTCACATCTTCCTAGTTATACCAACTAAGTTAATTCTTTTATGTATGTCAATTATAAATTTTGTCGCGTGCTATGTATACGTACAGTGGTCGTGAGTTTAGCAACGTATCTTTTTGGCGATGCATAGATAACTTTGTGAACTAGAATAGTATATTAAAGAACTAGTTTCAGAAGACGCATTTTATAAGACGAGTACACTCGAATGTACGAGTCGTTAAAATGCCTTCTGAAACGAATTCTTTATACTATTTTTTCTATTTTGGGCTTTTCAGATTGATTTTAAAATAAAATTTCGCGAGTTTTTAAATTTTGAGAATTTTGAAGTGTAATTGCTAAGGTGGCAAATTTACATTAAACTTTGGTTTATATGCTAGTTTAAATTTAATGAATACATTTATCATATGTTTCATTAAAAAAATGAGTGGATATAAAATAAGTAGATAAATAAATCTACTGAACATTAATTACAATTTAAATTAATGCACACCAAAGGTAATGACACCTTGGACGTTATCAGTGTTACCACCGTTCGAATAAAAATTGTTCTATTTCTATAAAGAACTCAAATTTCTATAAAAGAACTCATTTAGGTGCTTTTATAGCTCTGTAAGCGCCCCAAAATAGAAGAAAATCTTTTAAAGCACTTGATTAATTTTTGTGCGCTTTTAATCTATTTAAATAACCGGCCAAGGTCCGGTACTCTCCATAATTGTTGTCAAATACATTTTGAACAACATTTGTCACGTGAATCGCTTGCAAGGATCAATCGGTGTTACGACGGTCAAATACGCTAACCTATTTGGGGCGTTTGTGGCTCAAATTTGTATTCGTGCTTTAACTTGCTCTCGTGAATTATTATTATTTGATAACTATATGTTGCTATTCATTTTAAATGATATTATCTATTGTTGTGTCTATGTGTTTCTCTGTATGTTAATTGAATTCTAGTCGCTATAACAATATACATATTTCTATTCACCTACGGTTTGTTTCTGTGTCTACGAGTTCTTAGTGGCTATATTTTTTATACGTAATCCTGGGTGGCGCCTTATAATTTTTTCGTACAGTGTAGATGCCTTCATTACGAACGATTCTCAATCAGCCCACGACCACTTCCGATCAAGAAGAGCTGCCGGCAGGCTTTTTAACACTGTTATAATTTTTTTTGTTTTTAGTTTGTTTACAAATACACCGTAACATAGTGCTTCTATGTCTTTGTCCATATGCTTCCAATATGCAGTTGACCTGGCGAGAGCTTTCATTTTAACTATTCCACAATCAGTTTGATAAGGTTCATTTAAAACATATTGTTGTAATGATGTTGGTATAACAAGACGCTGTCCTCTCATGATAATACCATTATGTAACGAAAAATCAGAATTTGTAGATTTGTCGGATTGTATTTCTTGTAGAAGCTTGAATAATGTTACATCTTTGCGCGTTTCAATACGAATGTCGTTTACAGTAATTGCTTTTGACTGTACGGAGTTTAATAGATTAATGATTTCTTCGTAAACTGCATAGGTATCATCTTTTAGGTTAGTGTTTGAAAATGGAAGAGGTGCGCGCGAAAGATAATCTGCATTCTGGTGATCCTTCCCTGGACGATGTTGTATGGTGTAATCAAATTGACGAAGAAATAAAGCATAGCAAGTTAATCGCAAAGCTGATATTGAGGGTAAGATTTTATTAGGATCAAAAATAGAACGTAGTGGATTATTATCAGTCACCAGAAGAAATTTCTTTCCATAAAGATATTGGAACAGCCGTTTTGTTGCCCAATAAATTGCAGTTGCTTCTTTATCTAGATGACTGTATCGTTTTTCAGTACTGGTAAGACATATATAAATATATATATATATATATATATATATATATTATTGAGCTTAAGAACTCCTTCTATTCGATGTGATAAAATAGCTCCAAATCCAAAAGGCGAAGCGTCCGTTTCTAATACCAAAGGCAAATCTGGTGAATTAGTAGTCAATACTCTTTCACTTACTAATTCATTTTTAATAGTGTTCAGTACTTGTTTACATTGTTTACTCCAATAAAATTGTTTGTGTTTGCGAAGCAGTTGATTTAATGGGTACAATATAGAGGCTGCGTTTGGAATGAATTTTATATATATATCAATCTTTTGTGGATCTTTTTCAAGTCCACGTTCTGAAATTATGTGTCCTAAATATTTTGCCTTTTGTACAAAAAATTGACTTTTACTTTTGTTTAAATGTATGTTAAAAGTTGTTTTAACCATTTTCGTAAATTTTCATCGCATTCTTTATATGTTTTTCAGGAGACAATTAAATCATCAAAATATGCACTACATCATTCTAAACCATTTAGTATTCGTGCCATAACTGCACGATAAAGACTAGAACCTGTAGCTAATCCAAAAATAAGCGTTTTGCGCGGTATGTACCGCGATGTGTACTAATTGCTGCTATGTTTGAACTTTCTTCATCGAAACTAATATGCAAATAACCTTTGTAAATGTCTAATATGCAAAAATATGTACTTTTGTGAAGTTAATGATATAAATCTTCTATTCTCGTTATGGGAAAATGTGCAGGTCGTAATTGTTGATTAACTGTAACTTTATAATCTGTACAAATACGTACAGCAACATTGGCACAATTACCAAAGGCGTTCCCCATTGTCAATAATCAACTTTTTCTAAAATGCCTTCTGCTTCCAACGAATCTAATTCTGAATCCACTTTAGACAATAAGGCGTATGGTACTGGTCTAGGAGGGCGATACACAGGTACTGCGTTTTAATTTTAATGTTACTGTAACATTAGGAATTAATACTATTTTCTCTTGAAATATATCAGAATAATAATAATTGTACTGGCGGTTTATTATGTTGTCAGTCAAATTGAAAAATACGTAGTTTTCTGATCCATACTCTCCCAACTCTAGGAGCTAATGCTTCTGCTACAATAAATAATTTCTCTGATGACGTAATGTTATTATATTGGTTTCTACTGTAACGTATCCTTTGGGTATAATTATTTATTTATTGTATGCTTGAAATTTTACATTTGGACAACGAATAATGTTACAATTTAATCTTAATTTTTCAAAATCTAAACGTGATATAATACTAACGGGACTTTCCGCATCCGCTTCAAAAAATTGTTCTTTGTTGTTCAGTTATATTTTTATCATTATTTTTCGTGCTAGTGTTTCATCAATTCTTTGCGATACATTGTATATATTAATTATTCCCGTAGCATGTACTTGATTAATGTCAAAATCACCTGATGCGCACTTCGCTCTTATTATGAGCTCATCAGAGGTGTATACTTAAGTGCGGTATACAACTGTACAAGAAATGCGCATCAGGTGCTCTTTCGTTGCGTGTGTGGTACTGTACAAGAAATACTTGGCTTGCTATCAACACGCATGTTTAAGCATTTAAAGTTATCACTTCTGATAACGATAATGCACTTTAAACGTTCACAGTAGTTACAGTTAACTGTTGGCATTTCTTAGTTTTTACTATTTATACGTGTCAATATTACACGAGATGTCGTTAGACACACATTTTACTTATAATGTTATGTCTTACCACTGTAGATGTTTGAATTTCTTGTTTATCGACTTGTTGATCACTTTTTATATTTTGTAGTAATGTTTTAATTGCCTCACCCTGGATTTGCAATGTAATTAACAACGTATTTATTGATGCGGTTTCTATTATTGTACTGAATTAAATCATTGATTATAATTTTATAATTAATGATGAAATATAACCGTTAATCGTAATGTTTTGCACTATATTAGTTGTTTCACAAAATTTTATAAAAGTTTTGACTAATCACAAATACTAACCTTATTTTCACTTTAATTTTAATCCTCGTCGCCATTTCTGTTATGCGCCTTTACGGCCATACGATACAATACTGACTAGCGATAACTACATTTTGTATAATGCCCTTGTAGTACAATTAGATCGCAACTACATTGCGACGTCCAGTAAAAAAATTGGACTTTATCGAATATATCAAAAATAAATAATAATGAATAAATCAGGTATACTACATGTTAGATACTTTCCCATTGATTTTTGAAGCAGAATTCACCAATGACATAAAAAATGATGGTTTTCATTTAAAAAAATTGAGTTTACAGGTACTTGTGATGCCAAAGTTTGAACCAAATTTTTTGGACGCCCTGTACAATATCTTCACCTTCGCCTCAGAAAATAATTTTTATTTCTACGATACACTAATTTCTTTGATGCCGTATATCTATTAAAAATTTGAAATAATTTGAAAAACACTCAAGCTAGAGATATGAATTACGGGTCAAATGGACGCAAAATTTTACGAGTGATTTGACGGAGCAAAATATACAACGTGGTCCATTTAAAAAATCAACTTTGGTTGACTACGTTTTCTGAATCACCATGTATATATTAATGTATTTTTAAAATGTGCAACTTTAGTATATTTGGGAAGCCTGCTCACACTTTTTCGGAAGTAGTCTGAAAACCCATAATCGAACAATTACACACTAAATGGACACACTGTATAGTAGAGTATTTTAATAGAGATTGAAGATGCGCTTTAAACGTGCAAAGACCTAGATTCAAAACTTGTACAAAGCAAATAAAAAAATTGTTAAATTAATTCTTGAAAAGGATTAAGAGGTAGTCAAAAACACAGTTCAAGTGGAATTAATGAGAGAGACCAAAAAAAGAAAGAAAAGGTTCAAAAATAAAGAGGAAAATAGTAGATAAAAAAATATATTAAACCTGATTCGCCAGAAAACTGTTAAATGATTGGTTGATAATTGTACAATTACTTGAAAACTACACATTTCGAATCACACATGTTATACATAAAATCTACCTCAATTAATAAAGGTACCTAATCCAAGAACTCAAAAACATATACAGTGTATCATTTGAAATAAGAAGGTTTTGTTTATTCCCTGTACATTGTCATCAGGGAAATGTATTTGTGCCCTGTTGCCTCAACGAAGCCAACGTGCAATATCGCCACTAAAGTCACAAAGAAGGAATTTTGTCTCGTTGCAAAATTCCTTAGGCAACTCCGCTCCCGAACCAAGTATTTGGAATTCGATCGGTCTTTAATTTAAAGCCTTAGAGCGTTTAGAATTTTTGCATAATTACAATATAGACGTTTTTCTTTGAAATGGCGACAATCCTAAACTTCGTAATACGTACAAAGAGATCAGAACGACAGGCAGAGGTGATGAAATGGCTATCATCAAGCGTTCCATCTTTTACCGCGTTTATGACCTGAAAGCTACCCAAATCGTACTTAACACGACGCCCAACGGAAATATTGTGCACACCTACAACCCGTCACCAAATACGTTTCTGAACCCGACTTAGACAATATTTTTAACAGCCGTACACCCTCAATACTTGCACAGCATAAGGCAAAACCGGAACGATCAACTTATGAATTATTTCGATAGTACAGCTGATCTCGTAATATACGGTACATACAAACCTACGCTACACCGCGCAAACGGCTTGCTGGATATCATTGACATTGCGATTTTCCAAACGAAATATTACTACTCGTCTGAACAACGATTTCAGATCTTTGTTAGAACCATCAACCCCATCAAAAAAAAAGTTCAACATTCTAACTTTCCAAACTGAATCAAAAAACTATTACAATTATAAAAAATGTTTAACAAATTTAAGGCGCCACCAGAACAATCACAAAGACGACATTCCATTCTTTACAACAACTCCAACACCTACCATAATTAATCACCGACAAAAACAGTCTTCGTGGCAGATGGCACATAATCCGCCACCTTATCGACAAAATAACGCTAATCGGTGTCCAAACTGAACCTTATCCAAAAACACAAAAATACGTTCTAGAACGACAAACTTGCAGTTATTAACACATGTACCGTAAATGACAATCCGTCACACTTCTACCAAAGAAGTCGCAGACAATACCAAAAAACTGAAATCGCGCAAAACCCCAAAAACAGATGGTATTCCTAACAAAACCACCAAATTTCTCTCCAAGAAGGAATTCGCAACTACAACTGCAATCTTCAAACTGTAATTTATTTTGACATGTTCCCGACGCATGAAAGCGCGCCGACGTTATCGTATTTACAAAACCTAACAAAATCCACAGGATGCTCCATGATTACAAACCTATGAGTCTTCTCCCAATCTTAAGCAAATGATTTGAAAAAATAATTCTTGCCACACCACAAGAACAGTTTGACGAACTTCAACGAATAGTTCGGTTTTAAAAAAGTCATTTTATCGTCCAACAAGACGCAAGGATCAATGATAGCCTTATTAAAGTTAACGTTTCCAAAAGCGCGGCGATTCTCTTTAACCGAAGAGGTATCTGTTTTTTGTTTCACAAAACTTAGGGTAGTTGGAAAACTGGAAATTGGAGCAAGACCAATTGACGTAGCGGAGCGGCTATAGGTACAACACAGATAGTAATTAGCCGAAT
Source organism: Abscondita cerata (assembly GCA_030710515.1). NCBI lineage: Eukaryota > Metazoa > Arthropoda > Insecta > Coleoptera > Lampyridae > Abscondita > Abscondita cerata. Next base: position 163,997 of record JALBCR010000537.1, on the reverse strand, counting down.
ATGGCGACGTTACAGAGATACAGACAATCCTAGGAATCCACACTCTGAAAAAATATGGGCCACCACTGCTATTCAAGTAAAATCAATATTCACTTCAGACGCTCCCTTAGGGTTCGACCCTTAACCGGGAAAAATCGAGGACATTGCGTAAACTGGGCTCGAGAACACTTATACTGGACTCAAGAGCAATAGTCAACTATACTTTATACCTAGGTGGTATTGTAATGATATAGGATTATGCTGAGTAGAAAAACTAATCTCGTTTTTTGAGATAAAATCTTGAATGCTAAGTAGTATATTGAAAATACTGTTGAACCTGTTCTTCAACCACTTGCAGAAGTTGTTACTAATTAAATAGTTAAATAGAAACCAAATTGAAGATTTGCCATGGTCAGCTCAATTGCCAGACCTCAATCCCATTGAGCATGTATGCTTCAGTTAACATATGGACGCTATACAAAATGCAGCTGCGAAAATTTCTTTCAGAAGAGTAGAATCTTTTTCCTAAAAAGACTTTTATTTTGTTTATGGCAAGAAGACGTAGGGCGGTTTTAAACTCCAGAGAAGAACCTACTCTTTATTAATTTTTAATCTTCAAATTTCTTTAATTCAATGTAAGATTAGTTTTGAATGTAGTTTAGTTCCACTTTGTAGAATTTCTAATTGCTATCTAATAAATTATTATTAAAATTATGTTAAATATTAATTTAAATTAATGTCTCTACAGCTTACTTTACATTTAACTTTGAACACCTAATAAAAAGATTGAATTTACTAAAGATTGGTCAGACGGATGTTTGCTAAAACGCCCTACTTTAAAATACCAAAGCACCTAAAGCAATGAGATTGCTGTTAACAAATTCGGTGACTTGTTAGAAGAGACAGTAGTCAACAATAAAATCACGACAATTGCAAAAAGATTATCAAAAATAATAGCGACTAAAGATTTAAAACGGGTGAGTATGTTGTGTTCTGCCGAAGAAGGATAATTGTTGACCGTAAACAATGTATGAAAAAAGATGGCGCATATGCCCCGCGTTACTTAGGTTCTCAAGAGTCAGCATACATTTGGAATAATTAGATGGTGCTCCACCACTTTCGTAGGCAAATGCAATGCAATAATTTTGTGTTTTATTTAAAACAAGGCTCATATTACATATTAAAATGTCTAATATTTAACCTGTAAATTCTGAACACCCTGTAAAGAGATGTTTAATTCTCAATCATGGAATACATTTAGCTAATATCCCAATAGACGTAAGACGTAAGAGTAAATTTGAAATGACTTTTTGGTTTAGAAGATGATGACTTTCTTTTAATACTGCATATTTTAAGAGAAGTCGACGTAACTCGGGAGGCTCTGTTTGTATGTAAAAGGAACCTTCATGAAAGTAAACTTTACTTTTACAAGCAATTAAAAAAACGTAATAAAATACAGAGTGCGCCACACTTTTTGGGATATACTCTATTGTTGTAATTAGAAATTACATAAATAATTTTATATATAGGAAAATAAGTTGTTGAAAAGGGTTGAAAAAAATAAAGAAGGGTACAAGATTATAAATAGTAGTGCTATGGAGAAAGAAGGGGGGTCTTCTGTTTTATCCTTCGTGTAAGGAAGACGTTTATATGTGTATGGGAGATAAGGAGTCCTTATCTTTCTTGCAGGTGTGATTACGTACACAAAGTTTGCGAGTATTCGATGGTGATATTTATTTCCGATTGAGTGACGTCACGGATTGTTGACGTGTTACTGACGACAAGAAAAATAGGAGAAGAGGGATAACCATTGCAATCAACATGTGTAGTAAATTACTTACTCCAAAAGAACTAACAAATGTAAAACGTACCATAAAAATTTGAGGACCAGCTGATGTGAATTGCAGTAATATTCATGCAATTAAAGTGAAAGTGAATTCGGGCTTCTTGATGGACAAACTTTTGACAGCAAGAGCTAAATTGCTCACAAACTTGGCGCAAAAATCAAAAGTGCAAATTCAAATCTTTATGTCATTTTGTGTGTTTGTTTAGTTTTAGGGTTTTATTTATTTTTGTTGTTTGGATTTCTTGTTAGTCATTATTATGTGTTGTTTATGGATGACTATTGGTTAAATTTTGTGTTTAATTACTTACTCCAGAATAGTGTGCGCTGATCTAATTGAATTTACAAGGAATTAGAGAATATACGAGGCGAGTCAAATTTTATTATTCTGTTGCCGGATGTACGCATTGAATTATTTTCCAATACAATTTTTACGTTAGAACCAATGTGTTGTTGCAATGGATAGTACGTCTGTAGCAAATAAAAATAAAGAAATCAATTAGGATTACATTGGTAAATAAAATAAGTTTGAACCACACCCTAAATGAGATTAAGTTTTATAAAATTTTATTAAGTTGCTATACAGTAAGTTTAAACATAGCAATATATTTCAAAATAATTTTAAAATGTAACATTAATCAATGTAGTATGCAGGTAAAAAACAACAAAAAAAACTTTTATTGTTTCTTTATAAACTTCCGTCCCATTGGTGGTGATTCACCCTGTATAATAGACTTGTATTGGTAACATTACTTTCATTTAACAATTGAATATTAATTTTTGTGAGTTGAATATGATAACAAGTTTAACCTAATGTCTGAAATGTCAAACTTCAGAAACCCCATGTTTGCTTGTCCAAATTTCCCTTTTTTAGATGGCACGGTATAAAAATTGTATCAATCGTATTGTAACTTTTGTGTTAAAAGCTGTACTATTATGTAACATTAGCAGATATTCTCTTGAGGGAAATGACAAAAATTACAAACGCCATGCACTTAATGATACTGTGGTTGCACGGGCGTAAATAATGTTTTTTAAATCCATACAAAACATAAAATAAACATATTGAAATATAATTATTCGTCGATGCTCCATTTTCAGATTAAAGTACGATTTATTAATCACAAACGCACTAAAGCTTTAGCATAAATTGAATTCGCAATTTCAAATAAAGGATGTGTTTGCCTATTGTTTATTAAATAAATCATCAAAGTATGATTTACCAACTAATCATTTATAATTCTTTATACGCAATTACTAGGCGTTGATTTTGCAAATAAGGTGGATTACATTTCATTAAGCTGCGAATAAAATAAACAATAAATTTGTTAGTAAATTGAATATAAAGAAATTGGTTGTTAATCAAATTCCGTCATTTTATTTTTTGCTTTTTTGTTCGATAAATTTAGATTAACGCTTAATTGAACGTATTAGAAAAACTTACCTGATAGTTACGAATATGGCCCAATGGGCACGGATCACTGCAAACTGATTTTGGAATGGCGTCGAAATCTCTCCATTGAAGCTTGGTGATATTTAATTCCAGCCTGAAAGTACAAGTAAATAAGTAAATTTGTTTGCTTCAATAAAATGTAATGTGAAGTAAGTGCAACATAAGAATTTTTGAAAAACGACTTTTATTGTATGGGTATTGTAACCAAAACTTATATTTTCAACTTAAAAAAAAATAATAAAACAAACAATTGATTTCGTGTACAGAACGTAAATTTTTTTCAATGATCTAAATTTTAATCAAAAGTTCTGGACAATTAATGTAGAGATATAATAGAGGATAGTAGTAGGTTCTGTGCCCTCACTTACTCACTCCTGTTTGAGAAGGATTGTAATATATTGTTCTCACTTTCTAACCCATGTATGTACCTTTCCTTGTTTGTACGTGATAGTACAGAGTATTACAAGAAAAATTCCCCAACTAATGAATATTTCTAACTAGGTTTATAACTGGATTCTTTACAATACAAATCTATACTAATACGCCAAAGCGTTGGTAAACCTGAATGATAAAAGTAATTGTTCATGTACAACGACAAAATATTTAAGCCAACATAAAAAAACAAATTAGCTGTAGCGTTGATTGAAATATTGGTAAAGATAGTCAACCGCTTGTATTTGCTTGTATCACGGATGCAATTCACATATGCATGTTGGGTTGCGTTTTTGTTTACTTTTTTCACCTGTACTGAAGCGCTAAGTTATAATGTGTACGATTCTTGAAATAGAATAGTTCAATTTATTCCACAGTTGTAAAAATGGCGCAACATACAATCCGTAAAATTTACTTTTGTCAATACAATGTTGCAACGTTTTCAAATATTTAGTAAACGTATTAACTAGTAATTAAAAGTGACGAATTTTTCATTTATGAATAATACCATTGATGATACATATCTTGGATTTTAATGACAATGTTTTTTTAATAATTTACTAAAATACATGCGAAGCGTTATTTGTTAAAACAGTTTGGTTTGGTCGGTGTTAGATAAATAAGAAACAATTATTTTACAAATTATGCTTGCACTTTATTTTTTAACTTGCAAATAATAATGTTGACATTTGTTTGTCATTTAATAACTTCGTTAGGAATAAAGTAGAACATACTGGGAGAAATACCACTAGAGTTCAGAAACGCAAAATTATTGGTTTTTGTATCTACTTGTTTTTACGTGTTCAGTTGAAAAGGATTTTAAATAAAATTGGTTTTCAAATTTTTCAATTCAAAAGGCAACAAGTTACCGTGTTTTTTAGGGAAAGTGGGTTCCACTAGACCTTCAAATTTAAATTCACTTGGTAATAAAACCTATTCCTATTACTTCTAAAAATAAAAGTACTAGATTTTAGCTTGAGGTGTGTTGTCTCCCGACGCGGTGCGGATAATACGTGTATAATACACTATTCTTTTCTGTGACGAAATAAATGACGATTTAATATTGAAAAATCATATTACAATAGAATTAGAAAATTATTGAGGGAAATTTGGTGTTAAAAATAGTACTCACTTTTTTCCCGAGGGAAAAAATAATTTACGAAAAGTGACACTTTGTTATCTGTTAGTAGAGATAAAAGTTAGGATTTTACTCTTTGAAACTGTATCAAAATATCATGGTTTCGAATTAAAATAGTTTAATTAAAGTAAAAATAGCTCATTAATTATAAACATTGTTTCAAAAATTACAATTCCAACTGATCTAAAATAATAGTAATAATTTACAAACAATTTACACATAAATAATAACGTACCTAATACAATGCTATACATAAAACATATCCAAACATTTACACTTATTTATGCAGATAATATTCTTATTTTACGGTGTGGTTTTGTGACATCACTGTAATTATAGCTATTAGAAATATGTTTATTAGCCTCCCACTTTAAGGTTCGATATAGTTTTATTTTAACCAACTGATCGATAATTAACAGTTTATGAGTGTCGCATTCTCTGAACCATGAATTCACACTGCTGTTGAGACATTTTTTTATACGGAGTTTAATTTTTTCCAATAAACCATAATCTGTTTTAAAAAGATGAAATTCTTCAGTAAAAGTTTCAATAAAAAAACACAAATTTTGAGAATTCGGGTGATGGTCTGTGTAAGTATTTAATTCCATCAGATTTGCTGTAATCTTTATATAGAATTAATGATTCGTTCACATTGAAAACACTTGAGTCGTTAACTGTTAGCATTTCCTTACACGTATTACAATGTACTTTTTATATATGTAGTGACTTAAATAACCCCCAACATACGACACTGAACAAGATTCTAAAGAACTATTAATTACGACATTGTCTTCATTGATTTTGTTCTCCAGACAGGTTCTAGACGATCTCTTTGTTTCATTATTTTCTACACTTTCATTTGTCCCAATTTTGTTATCCTCTTCCTCATAGTTAGTGTTAAATTGTTCATCTATACCATATAGTATCTCGTCGTTATCTTTTTCACAATTCCCTTGTTCTATTGGTATTTGCAAGCGAATGTGCATATTATGTTGTAATGCAAGCCTAAATTCGCGGGCAGACGGTTGGGCATTATAACCTCCTCTAGCACGAATCATTGAAAAAGCATTTTCTAGAGGATCTTGATTTATTCGTGACGTTAAAAAGTACAAAGTTCCTTCTCCCTTTAAGTCCTCCCACAGACTTAAAATTGAATTTATAGTCCATTGGAAACCTGCGATACAGTATATATTTTTCTTTCTACACCGTTCTCATAAAACTTGATGGAATTGAAGTATTGTACAGAACGTTTCAACGTTTCGCATGGCATGTCTTTAAAAACTGAAAGACCACGCTTGTAGGAATTCGGATCATTTACTGAAAAACTATTTAAACAGTCAAAAATGTTGTTAATTGTTTTAAAAAAGATGCAGTATCTAACGCCGTATTACTTGTTAATTGACCCGTCATCACAGCACTGCTAATTGCTGCAGATACAGAATTGCTAAATACCTGAGCGGCGTATTTAACACGCATCTTTTGAAAATTTGATGGGTTAATATGTTTGTCCGTAATTTTAACATGGATCTTGCTACACTGCTACACTGATCAATATAAAAGTGTTGACAAAATCGGTCCACTGAATTTTTTATTGTTGACGACTATTTCCAGTTTGCTGTTCATGACATTGTTCCTTAAGCTTTTTAGTAAATGAGGAGGATCATACGCTACATATATTTTGTTATTGTCAATTTGAATTGTTGGATTTTCTTTTGTGGCGCCTAGACAAGATAGAGCACTTCTGTTATTAGATCCTTGGTCGCAAACTAACGCTCGAGGTTTCAATCCAATTTGAAACAACTTATGCATCACTTGCTTTATAAGAGTACATAATATTTCGCTTTTAACTGAACCACTACTGAGAAAATAACAAAATGGAATTTTCCAATTATACAATATTCCTCTCAAATAAAAAACCAATCCATGGTTACTTAAAACGGTTTACGTCCTAATTCCCCTAAATCTTGATATCCTTCGACGTAGTCCCAATATTGGTTATAATTTAAATTTCGTTTTAAAGTAATTTCGTCACACATTACCACGCACTGCTTTTCTTTGTCTGTCATTCCTTCAACTTTTTTTAATTTTTGTATAAGAACATTATTTGTCCCCGATCTTAAATTAACAATTTTCAACCACGACTTGATTGTTGAAATTGCTGGCAAAACAAATCCTAAATCGTTCAACATAAATTTGTAAGCGGTAGGCGATTTATAATACAATGATAATGCCAGTTGTTTTTCTGAATCTTGATTGTAATATTTTCATTGTAACAAATAAACAGATAATCATTAAACTTTGCATAGATGCTTCTTTAATGCGTTTATCATATCTTAAAATATAAGTACACCTAAAATTGATATTGAAACAAATGTATTACGAGGAGTCTTCCGGATTATCGTTTATGAGTCACATTCCTTATCGGCTTAGTCAGAAATTCTACAATTGCATACTTTTAGCAACACCTTTAGTAAATGAGTAGGCTTGTTATAATATTGTTTAGATGCAAACAGTTGAGTACGTTAGATTGTAATATAAGAAAATTCAACATTCGTTCCAACATAAAAAGGATAGCGTTTCTATGTTAAAAAATTTTAATTTCAATGACCAAAATTTAGAAATTTACTTGCGTAAGCCTAATAGATTTTAAAACATTTTCAACGGATAAACGATGTTAATGTAATAAATATATGAGTATGGAATTTTCAAAAGTATTTAAAGAGATTGTTTTTTTGGGAGAACGTTTTTCAACGATTTCTTTACGAAATTAATACTTTTAAATCTGCAGGTTTTTTCATAATAATAAACTTTATTCACATGTGTATGTATACAATCTTTGTACATATATGTGTTTGTCATGATGGTATAACCATTGTTATAACCTTACGTAAGAAAGATACAAATAAATATTATTACATTGAACAATTAACAGACAATAGAAAAAAATATATAACAAAGGACACACATTTAATTAGTACGTCGACAAAAATCAATAAATTCTTGTATATTGTAGAACGCATGTTTTTGTTTGTTTGTCAACATTGACTCAATGCACCAATATTTCAATCAACGGCATGATGCATTGGCAACAATGTCGTGCCTTAGCATAAACTATCAGCAAAATTACAGTTTTCTATTTCACATTTATCGGCAATACTGTTCTGTAAATTCTACAATACAATTGACGTATTTTCTTAGCACAAAGCGATACTACCGACCTCTGATGTTTAGAACAAATTTCGGGGTCGCATAATCCCGTAAGGTTGACTATCTTTACCAATATTTCAATCAACGGCTGTAGTAAAAGGGTCTGGAGTAACTATAATAAACAATGTGTTTAAAAACAGAATCGCTACATACCGGATCTCTGCAGACGATAATCGAGTTAGATGTAGTTAGTTGGATGTAAAGGAGTTTCTACAGTATTTGAAACAGAAAACTTTAGGTTGTGTTCGGCAGGATACATCAATAAACATCCTTTGAGAAAGTGAATGTTAAACTATTTGGGGAATTTACGTTACCGTCAAAAGTTGAAAAGGAGACAAAATCATTTAATACAAAGTTTAAGAATAATGATGTTTCAACGGATCATAGCTTAATAGACGAGATAGATAACAAGGCAAGTTAGTTTCAAGATAAAGATAGTGGTTGGACAATAAAAACACTATTATTTATTGAACTAAGTATTAATAAATACAATCCTCTAAGTGCTTCATCTTACATTAAACTACCTAAAACAATTGAAGATAAAAACCTCTAATTAATATTCATAATTTTGACAATAAGTGTTATATATGGAACATCTTGACAAATTTGTATCCAGAAAAACATGTTAGTAGTTATGAAAAATACACAAATTGTTTAAAATTTGCTGATATTGTGTTTCCTATGAAATTAATAGATATTAATAATTTAGGAAGTTAAACAATGTTTCCGTAAACTGTTACGGTTCAAAATCTTCAAGTTGCGCGTTGCGACAAGAATCAAATTTACCGCGCATTGAACCGAATTTTCCAATTGGTAAATCAAAATTTCAGAGTTCTACTCGAAGCGACAGGCCGACATCTTGAAAAACTTTATCTTGTTCTTGAGCGGTTGGCCGTGCTGTACGAAGGTAAAAACTACTTATAAAATTGCTATGTGGCTTCAATAATTGCACAATAATTTAGTGTGGAAATATAATACGACCAATTTACGCCCACGTGTCTGGACCTCATATCTTTCTCAAAATTGATTGTCTGGATAATTCCTGGGGACGCTGGAACCAGCAATTAGAATTCCTATTGAAACACAAAACGTGCCTACGTTCGTGCTGTCGCCGACTTTGGAGACACACGGCCGAATATCCTTCAACGGTCGGGAGTATCGCACGCAATGCGTCCGCTTTTCACAAAGGCAACTTTCTGCTTCTAGATTTGGGTTTTCTATTCCTTCTCCAACGAAATTATACTGATCTTCGAGTAGCTGTCAACTGGCGGTTCGTTAGCAAGAATCTTTCTTATTAGAACGTACAACAATATACAGCTAAGTTATCGTTTTAAGAAACCAATTCATATGTGCATGCGTTCGAAACTTAAGTACACGCGACATCAAGCGGTTATACTTTTAGCATTTAAGATAATTGTTATTTGGGGTAGCCTGGGTGTATGGAGGCTATTTGTGGTTGGCACTAACTTCTTCAGAGTTTCGCGGGGTAAGCTAAAACAAAAAGCCCTTTGAATTGGCGGAAGCTACATCCAGTATTTGGAACGTGTGTACTATTTGTTTTTAAGTCACCGCATGTAGGTGACGGGTGTAGTTTCTTAATCACCAATCTTAAATTGGTACGCTATCTCTCTCTTGGGGTTAATAAACGAAACACTTAACAAAATTAATACATATTTGATCGCGTACTAAGAGTAATTGGTTATTGCTAATGCGCCCAAGTTTTATGCGACAGACTTTATCATCTCTACTAGATACTAATATTTTAAATTGTATGTGCTATATTTATGTGTCTTTTGTCTCTCTTAAATTTTGTGTTTGTTGTAGCGTGTTAGACTCTAAGTAAAACCAAGTGAATTCTTGTTGATCGGTTTTATTTCTCTCCGTTATCCAGCAGGTGACGCCACGTTACTCAGCAGTTATTTCTTTTAGTTCTCCTAAGGACCTTTTCCATCTCACTGACTTAGCCGGACACTGCTGTGCTAACACATATAAATACGGGACCTCCCACAAATTTAGTACACCTCTTCAAGCCCAATATTTTTGTGTTCTTTCTTTTCTAAGTTGCATTGCTAGAACCGTCACTTTATTTTTATTATATTATTATTTGTGAACTGCAACCGTTACAAAAGGTATATGGCATTGAATTAAATTTTAAACATGGATGTTTAGATTATGAAATTGTAGGACTACTACATTTTACAGAAAAAAAGACGTAATTAACATTAGATTTACTGTTAATAGATGATAACACCGGCAATTCACATTATTGTCTTATACGGAATTATATCTATAATTGTCGGATCCCAATTATCGAAACATGAGAATAAGAAGTATTTTTGTAATGGATGTTTATTATACTATAAAAATTATGATTGTAATCACATAAGAGTTCGATTTCCTATGAAGGAACTGCAAATTGATAAGTTTGGTGATAAAAATTGGGTTTGGTGTACCAGAAAAAATAAATTCAATTTTTAAACAAGTTTAGAATTAATATCTGTACTAATGCTCAAAAATTTGCAACGTAAATTAGTTTCTTCAGACATTTACAGAGGTGCTAAAAATACTAAAGGAAGACGAGATGCATTTACCGGTCAGAGTCTGTTGTAGTCAGAGGGACTTGGAGTCTGCCACCTTACACCCTTGAATAATTGTTAGGTTGATTCGACCTTTTATTAGAATTGGTCTATGTTTAATGAATTTAAAATTATTCAAAGTGACTTTTTAGCTTGAGATATTTCAGATACCAAAAAGAAATTAAAAATTTTCGAAAACAAGTCCATTTATATGTCAAAGGGGAAACGTTTTGAACTATTATTCATACTTCTGACGTTTACCTCTGCGCCCCAAATACCTCCTCAAAAATTTTAAATGAAATGACCTATCGCGTGATATCTCAAATGAGAGCTTATCTTATAAGGATTATGGTGATGTGTCACTTTCGCATATTTAACATTGAGAAACGATCAATTTTACATTAGGATTAGAATAATAAGTCTAAAAATTTGTTGTTGAAAATAACATTTTAACAAAACTGAAAAAATAACTAAAAATGCCAACAGTTTATACTATTTATCGTGTCCATATTACATGGGATGTTAGACACACATTTTACTTATGAGAAAATAACATTTACAGAAACTATTCAAAATGGGCACCATTGGCCTTCATGCAGTAGTAAAACCGGTTTTTTGCCATACTCTTCTAAAAAGTTTCCCGTGGAATGTTTCGACACTCGGTATTAATTCGTCATTTAAATCTATGAATGTAGTTTTATAAACTAGTGACTTTATATGGTCCCAAAAGAAGAAGTCAAGACTTGTGAGGTCCGGTGATCATGGATGACATTTGATTATTCGACGTCTATCAATCCAGTGTGATTGAAAATCTCAAGTTAAACCAGTTACCAACATTGGGAGCATATTGCGGTGGAGCACCATCCTGCTAGAAGAACAATTGATATTCGTCAAAAATTTTATTACCTTCTTCATCAAGCTGGTGTTTCACTTTCCCTTCTTCATGTTCTGCAACATATTCAAGCAGACGTCACCATTTAGCGTTTCATTAATGAATATGGATCTAACTATTAAATCACCAGTTTTTCTCACCATCATTAATTTACACCCGGTATATTTTTCTCAAAATTTTAATTCTGCGAAAAAATCCCTTTTCAACGAAGTGTCACATTTTGTATTTTTGATTTAAGAAAAGAAGCGAAATCGAATTTTAAATGTTCTAAAACAAAATCGATCAACCAAAGAAAACTAAAACAGGCTTTGAAAATAGTGTAAAGACCTTTAGGTGTAAATTTGATGCCCCAAATTTCAAATTTGAATATATTTAATGCCGTTGGAACAATACAACTTTGACACCCGGTATATCAAAAAAAAATCAAAAATTACAAGCAACCGCTGCTTACATATTGTTACGCCACTTAAGTTCCCAAAATGAATCGGAATAATCGCTGTGTTTCTAGAATATTTAATTATCTGCTAAAGATTCTTTTAAAAAGTATAAAAGTGAGTCATGCATGGTTATTGAATTTAGTTCGAAGTTGTTAGTCGTCATGTTAAGTTGATACAAATTAAACGTGTAGAATATTGTGACCATTTTATACGAATTAAAGTAACTCTACGTGTTAAATAAATTGAATACCGTTGAAGAGTGTAATTTGATATAGACTGTTTATTAACTCTCGGTCTTCTAAATGCGATAAGAAAACTAAAACAATAAGATTTTTTACAATATCTTATATAAACACAGTACAATCTTCGTTAACAGTTGACTTTCTGGTCTCTTGTAAATCGTAAAAAACAACAGTCTAGAATACCTGGAATTATGCATCACAACGATCTTCAATTTGATTCAGCAAAATGAATAGCCGATACCTTCGCAAATTTTTCCAGCAGTGTTTTCTTAACATCTTCTGTTAATGCCGTTTTAGGATTGCCAACTTTTTCTCTATTTCTGTTAGAAACCTAACTGAAACTGAATTTATAATTGCAGCAAAAGAATTAAAACACAGTAAGTCTTCTGGTTTATATTTAATATCTCCTTTCGTTATTAAAGATTGCATGAGTATTCTTGCTAAACCACTGTGTATAATTTTTAACAAGACGTTAATTGCAAAGCCGTATCCTGCGATATGGAAAAGGGTTAGAATCTGTCCTATTTTCAAAAGTGAAAATACTTTCCAAAATTCTAATTATAGAACAGTGTCAGTACTGTCAAACTTTTCCAAGCTTTTCGAAATAGTTTTATACAATCGAATCTTTCCTGCCATTCAAAATCGGTTATGCTATTTTCAACATGGTTTTGTTCCTAAGCGTTCTATAATTTCAAGGTTGGTAAGTTTAATGCAGTATTTATTTGAAGTTATGGATCAACAAGAACAAGTGGATGTCATTTATACACACATGTCTTAAGCTATTGACCGTTTTAGATCTGGGATTCTGTTATACAAGTTACGATTATTTTGGTAGACTTTAGTATCATTTTTCGAATCTTATCTTTGCTATGTGCTTATTTTTCGCTATTTCACTCAAAAATGCGTATATTTAGTCTGCAAAGAAAGGTAGTTAGAGTATTGTGTCGTGGAAACTATCGCGACAATACCAAACCAATGTTCAAATGCTTGAATGTACTTACGCTTCCCGCAGTATATATTTTACATGCCCTACTATACATAAAACTAAATAGAGAACAATATGATACTATACAAACTGTTCACAAACATAATACAAGATCAAACCGCAATTTATATCAACCATTTGCTCGCCTTAAAAAGACCCAACATGCAACAAATTTTTATGGAATAAAGTTTTATAACCATCTACCTGAACGCATAAGAGAGTTAGAGTTTAAGAATTTTAAAACTATTATCAAACATCATCTTATTGCTAACACGCCCTTTTCGCTCCTCACAGAATTTTTTAATTATGTTTTTTAAAACTATTATACATATTTATTTTTGACGATTGTAAAGTACCTGTAGATATTAATGGCATGAATAAAACAAAACAAAACAAATATAGAACAGGTAGTTTTTTTGTAATGGTGTTTATTTTTTTACATACTCTGTATCTTCTGGAGTCCCTCAAGGGGCAAATTTAAGGCCCATTCTTTTTGTTTTGTTGATTAATGATCTGTATCCAGGGATACAATATAAAAAAATTTACGTTGATGATTTAAAAATATTTTGGATACACAAGATTGTAATGTGCTGCAAAATGACCTAGATAAAATTATTATTGGTGTATATTAAACAAACTTCATCTAAATACTTATGTTATTTACTCGTAAGGATTGATTTATACAATACCAGTATCAGGTGAATAACGTACTTTTGGACAGATATACATCAATGAGAGGTCTAGCTATTACTTTTCATCACAAGTTAACTTTTCGTAAACACATAGATGCAGTCATTAAAGACAGTAAAAGTATATGGTTTTATAATTAGAAATTGTAGAGATTTCAATAATTTAGAGACGTTAAAAATCCTTTATTCACAATCATATTGTAATATGCCAATTACACTGCATGTGAAAAGTTGGGAAATAGGCGATTACACAATTGGTGTTCAAAATTTTTACCAGCTAGCCAGGAATAATTATTACTGACCGGTTACTAATTCTTTAAAACGCCACTCGAGCGCTTGTGAAGTATACTAAAAATGTAAACACAATTAAAAACATAACCATAAAATACGCCTTAAGTTCGTCGTATGGCTTTAGAAATCGATTTAAAATATCTTGGTTTTGTTATATTGTTAATTGTGGAAGTACTCAGTTGTGTATAAAGTTTTAAGGAAAAAGTATAAGTACGGTTTTTCGCATTCCAGTGATTTTACTATAAACATCAGCGATTATCAACCCCATTTGACTGCATCATCACAGATCGGAGAGAGAAATAGCTAAACGCCATTAAAGGAAAAAATTTTCATGAATGCAAGCAGAAGAATGCTTTTGTATGTTTTAAACATTTTATATCAGTTAATTATTAGGATCACCGAATGGAAAATATAGTATTTGGTTTATACGATCATAGGAACATCCGATGAACTTACAGATAAGTTAAATAATAGTTGGATCCTAACTCTGTATTTGTGATATGACAAACAATATTCTGTTTCAAGTTTAGATTGGTACGAACGAAAAAGGAAAAGCATGAAGAGACGGTTATACGATCATGAAAGTGACCATAACATAAGCTTAGTGGAGATGAGATGTTTGAAGGTTTATGTGTGAATTTGCATTAGTTACTACTAATTATAGATCTGTTCAAGAAGGTCATTCAACTACTGCTATCCGTAGTTTCAACAGAGTAACTCATGATTTACCACGACAAACAACTAATATACACATTGTTTTGACACCACAGCAATTTAAATTAAGACGTAATTACTAATGATATTATGGAACCATTTGCTTAAATAAATAAGCACATAAATCTTTTAATTACTTACTTCCATAAAATTGCAAGGTTTGTTTACACCAGGGAGTGTATACCTAACCTCGATTATAGGGCTATCTTATTGTTGAGGTAGTCATAGTCTCGATTACAACGCAAATGGAAATAGAGCAAGATAAGCGGTATAATAAAACACAAATTATCTTATTTTGAAAAATTAATAGTTACATTAGAATTACCGTAAGTGTTTATGTTCACATTTAAACATCCTTTCATTTCCTCCTTTGTTATATTAAAGTGTGCCGACTGTGAATCAACACTGGATGAAGTAGAAGGCCCCGGTTGTGACAGTGAGAAAAGATTTGTTGTATATGTCTCCTGCTGTGATAATGGGGATTGGTGCAAGTTGAGGTACGTTGCGTAGATAACATTTGTGCTACTTGAATTTGTCCATCTAACGATTTGTCAACATAGCTTTCAGCCACCGCACTAGACTTCCACCCTCCCAGCCTCTTTAATTGTATCACGTCTCCACCATTATCGGCAAGTAGTGTAGCAGCCGTTCTACGAAAACAATGCCCCGTATATGCTTCTATATTATTTAATTTTAGGTGAGCTGCAATTTTTTAGGAAATGATCCAATAGAATTATGCCCAAATGGTTGTTTTGTAATTTTGCCAAATCGCAGCTGCATAAACAACTTTTCTCGAAGACCAATGTATTCGACTAACATTGCAATCCATTGAGGATTGGTAAGAACAAATGAACGAGGTTGATAGGTTTTAGTATTCGGAATCGTAATACAAACTTTATCTTCTAGGAAACTGATGTCTGTAACCTTCATTTTGTAAAGCTCATCACTGCGACAAGCACCAGATACACCAATTATTAGAGCAACCTAAAATTTATATATTAGCATGTAGTTGCATTCAATAAATGAAAGTTACTTTTGTGGAAGAAATTCTTTTGGTGCGTCATTTAAAAATGTATTAATATCAGTAGCTGTGAAGACGCTCGATTTTTTAGCTAAGTATCCAACGTTTTGTTTTTTTAAATACGCCTGTAGTTTTGAAAATCGCGACAGATCAATATTTTCGTTTATATTTAATGTTTTTCGCAACATAGAGTAAGTCGCCCATAAAGTAGAAGGTTTTTAACTTTAGCTAACTCCCCAAAGTACGCTAGCACGACATTTTCCGAAACGTTATGTACTGTTTTATTCTTGCACCAATCTTTAAACATACGATAAACTAATTCATATCTCTCCTTACTTTTTTCTGGAAGCAAGCTTTTTCCACGCTTTCGGCCGCTTCGCGTAATTCTGGAGGAGTACAATGTATAAATTCGCTTGATTCAGACATTATTAAAATAACGCGACAAATAAAATTTGATTGCATTACAATATGGCTGTTTCCATCGCCTGCTTTTTTAAAAATTGATGTCAAGTCATGGCATTATGATAAGTAACAGTAATTAATTTTTTTTTAAATTTTTGAAAAATTAATGATTGTGAATAAAATAGTATACAAACCTCGGCAAAAGTTCTATTCCGAGTCTCGAGAAATGGTTTACCTCGAGGCTGCGCCTCTCGGTAAACTATAATTCTCTCGACGGGAATATAAAACTTTCTGCCTCGGTATGTAATATACTATTACTGCTCTTATGTTTGTTCCAAATTGGAATATGCAATTGAACGAGTGCAAAGAAAATTTATTAAATTTCTCAGTTTAAAATCAACTGGCGTTTATCCTAGGTTGCATATTGATTACGACAGTTTAATTGTTGGAAGAAATTTTGCATTGATTACTTTTTTATACAAACTTTGTAACAACATTATTGATTGTCTAGGACAGTTGAATATTATGATACCCCGGATTGTATCTAGTCAAGATACCAGTTTTTACTTCCCTATTCTAAAAACTAATTTACTGCTCAAGTCTCCGCTGTTCAGTATGTGCAAAACCTTTAATAAAATTTCTCATTAGTGTGATATATTTAAATCTGAAATTTTGCATAGGGATATCATTATGGACAAAGCGGGCGTTCTGTACGAAAGTGGCCGCATTGTAACCGATTGTAAGGCATTTATTTTATACTCTGAAACCGATTGCCTGACGTTACAAGACAATCTGAAACTGGAATACAGGTCTTACAATATACTTGTATAAGTTGTATGTTTAGAATTTTGTATAATCAGGTTCTAATAGACAGATTCGATTTGCATTATGGTGTTACTTTTCTACGTGTCCTAGTTTAGTCATTATTAATTTAAACCAATGCAAAGTAATTAAGATTAAGATAAATCCGGGATAGATGCCCTACAGGGGAAGATGACACACGATCATAACTATCTTCTTAATTACTAGACGGCGCTTGTGTTAGTTCATAATCATATATAGCTGCAGTCGGAAGTGTAGTTTGTGGTTTTATTCATATTTGTCCATATTAAGGTAAATTATTTACGTAAATGTATTTCAAATTTTGGAGTAGTTTTTGTTTTGTCTTGCAAAATACATCAAGCAAAAATGTACCCGTGTTTTTAACTTGTAATAATGTTTATGCATTTTATAGGTTAGGGTTTGACTTTTCAACATGCTATTTGACTGAATTTTTGTGTCATACTTTACTGGGGCATTTTTACCGCATTTTTAAGAAAGATGTCCTAGTTAATACAATAAAAGATAGCCTTCTTCTAAAAAAACTTTTTTCAGTATGCCGTCTAACTATCAGCCTGACAGTCTGACAGAAGAAAATGGACAGAGGAGCAATTAATTAATGCCGTAAATGCTATTTCCAATAATTGAATGGGCATTAATGAAGCTTCACGCACATACTTCTAAGACATTGCGAAGAAGGATTCAAAAAGGAGTGACCCAAAAAATAGACATGAGCCGCGCTCCATTACTTGGCACTGAAAATGAAAGAAAATTGGCATCTCACTTGAAAAAAATACAAAGCCAAGGGTTTGCTGCTACTAGAGAGGATGTGAGAGTACTGTCATTCATTTATTCTTGATTTATGGCAACATAAAATCACACAATTCTGATACCAGTACGAATTACATGACATTGCTAGATGTTAACGTATTATTAATTGTTTTTTTCCACCTACTCATTTTAGGCAAGTTATCAAAAACTAATTTCAATTGCTTCAAAGTGTATTGGAGGAACACAGTCTCTTTGAAAAACCTGGCCACAACTTAATAACATGCCCGGATTTTTAGTAGCAGAAAAAGGTAGTAAAAGTGTGTCTTTGGTAACATCGAGAGAAAAAGGGGAAACAATTACTGTTATCATACAATGTTAGTACATAGTAGTGAGTAGACGTGCTGTTGTCACTGGTGCTAAATTTATAAATACTACTGGTTTGAGTATACTTAGTTAATAATGCCTGACACTAGACAAGGATCTAAAATTGACCTTACTGATGATGAAAGGGTAGATAGAGCTATAGAAAAAGTTCTAAATAATGAGACTTTTATTAAAAAAATAGTCAAAACTGCAACGGCTGTAATCCGCGAAGTTTACAAAGAGCGAATCAAGACACTAGAAGATAAGGTATGTTCGTTGGAACTAGTTTACTCTCAGCGTATTGAAGAAATGGAACAGTTTTCTAAATCTAAGAATTTAAGAGACTTAGGGATGCAGAAAAATAAAAAAGAAAAAGTAACTGTCTCTCTTACTAAATTATTCAAAAATAAACTAGGTATTCAGTATATTGATAGCTGCCGTCCTATAACTAGCGGTAAAGGTAATACGAAGCAACTAATTGTAGGTTTTGTTAAGATGGATACTAAAATTGAAGTTTTCCGTAACAAAAAATTACTACGTGGATCGGGCATCTCCATTTATGAAGATCTTACGAGGAACCGTGCAAACTTAGTAAAATAAACTAAAGTGAAACTCAAGCTTGAGAACAAAGACGTCTGGGTCAATGGAGGCAGAATTTTTGCAAAATACAAACGTAAAGTGTATAAAATAATCCACGAAAACGATCTTAACGTGCTACTTAATCAATAATCAATCATGGTAAGACTTTGGTATTAATTGTAAGTAACTTTTGGAACATAATGAATGTTACTCTCTAGTTTTGAATGAATTCACCTTATACAGTGTGTCCATGGATGGGGTATCCTGTAGGTGAAAATTCTTTTAATTTTAGTTTTAGCGAAAAATGTCGTTCTTGATGAAAAGTTTTGCTTATTCTGAAACCTCATAAAATGAAATAAAATTTGAAGAATTATAGTAATTATCAAAAATAACAATACAAAGTAATCATGTAAGAAAAACTAACAGTAACAGTAACCAAAGAACATCTATTCAATATACCCTCCTCCCATTTCAAAACATTTACATCATTTACGGCATCAATTATTGCTCGATTCAAATCATCAATATTATGGTTTTCATAAAACTGACTATAAAATGAAACATATTTTGAAAAACTTAAATTTTATTTTATTTTGTAGGTTTTTAGAACAAGCAAAACTTTTTAGCAAAAATGACATTTTTAGCTAAAACTAAAATTAAAAAAATTTTCACTTATAGGATACTCCATCCGTGCACACAGTGTATACTATCTATTGCAAATTTTAAAACACTATTAATATTAATATAAAATAATACATTGGTTATTGAATGTTGTGATTTCTACTTTCTATTATGCACTTCGTAAGGTTTGATGCTTCCTGTATACATTTTTATAAACTTTTCTTAAATAATAGAACTAAGTGCATTAGAATTTGTGACAAGTTATCGAAACCCTCAACAGTGCTATGTGGTGTTTCGCAGGGATCAGTGCTTGGACCGTTATTATACAATATATACACGTAATATTTTCAGTGTCTAAAATCATGTAAATTTCACCTGTATGCCGATGATTTGCAACTGTACTATTCATTCCAAAAGTGCCACATGCAAACACACCTGCAGTGTATTAACAACAATCTTTCTAATCTTTTACGGACCACTTATGACCACTGTCTTAGTGTAAATGTTCATAAATCCTCTACACTTTTGTTCTGCAATAAGGCTGAAAGAACATTCCTCGAGACCAATATTACTGTTTCTCTCGATGACAACGTCCTACCGTTCAAGCATGAAGCAAAAAATTTAGGCTTGATATTAGATGTGGATCTAAGGTTTGGGAGTCACGTTTCTGGCACAATGAGGAAAGCATACACGTCGCTTAGAGCTATTTATCTTTTCCGACAATCACTCTTCCCGTGTGTTAGAATATTTCTTTCCGATTCATTAGTCTTAAGCCACTTTAACTTTTGCGACACTGTATTTGAACCTTGTCTATACTGTAAAGAGATAAACCGAATTCAAAAATACAAACTGCTGTTTAAGTTTATTTATGGTCGCTATCAACATATGTTTCCAGCTCTTCGATCAGCTTGTTGTCCACGAGTCAAAGGAGGTTTTTGCATTTTAATCCGTTTGGTCATGCAATAATAGTTTATAGGACTCCGCTTTATTTGTTTGAAAGAATCTCCTTCCGTACCGATGTTCATAACTTGAATCTCCGTCATCGTGGATTAATATCTATTCCACGACACAATAAGGCAATATTCAGACGTTCATTTTCGTATAACATCGCATTAATTTATAACAATATACACTTGGAATGGAAGTTGATGATGCCTCACACATTTAATAAGCGCCTCAAACATATTCTTTTAACTGAACAGCAAACAGCATGTTTTTTAATGGGTACTTAATTTTTCAGATATTATTTATATTTTTTTTTTTTTTTCTCTTCTATATGTAGTGCTATTGCGGGTTCCTAATTAACTATATATGTATTTTTTTATGTTATTAATTTTTTAATACTTTTTTGCATTTAAAATTATTGAAGAAGCGTAATTATAATTTTTTTTTGTCCTGAAGTATTTAAGATTTGGATAAAAATCGGTTTGCTTGTCCCGGTTGGTAAACTGATTAGGTGCGCTTTGGCAGATGGTAATTTATTAATATTGTATTCTGTTATTGTTATCTGTCAATAAACTATATTATTATTGTTATTATTATTGTTATTATTATTTTTATTATTATTATTATTATTGCTTGCTACAACTCAGAGGGTACGTTTGTACCCCCATCTTGCATTATGAAAAGAAAAAACAAAAAGACAGAGTATCAGGATGGTATGCCTACAGGAACTGTAATATATATGTCGGAAAAATCTGCCTATATAAACGCAAATATATTAATGAAATTGTTGAAAAAAAATATTGTTATTGCAAGGAAGCCACAAGGAATCCTCATTGTAGATGGACACACGTCCTACTGTAATCTCCAAACCTTGGAATGTGCAAAAGCAAACGATGTTGTAATCATGAATATCCCATGTAACACGACTCCCTATTTACAACTTCTTGACCGAGCAGTTATCAAGTCTTTCAAGACTAATTTTATCAAGTTGGTGAATCTTGAATAAAAGCAAATCCTTCTCGCCAAATAAAGCGCTTGCAATTCGGAAAACTACATTATGAGTCATGGACAAAAGCCGCCACCCCAAGGAATGCAATATCTGCTTTTAAATCTAAAAGCATTTATCCTTACGATGCAAACGTGGTACCTGATTATGCTTTCTTGATGACGGAAAATGCTCCTGAACATCTGAGTCCTACTACAATGAATGATATTTCGCAAATGCCTTTATCTACAACAAAATCAGTCTCATTTAAACCTTTAGTTTCATTAGGTTAAAAAACGCCTAGATGATACTATCACTCAAGGTAAAATCTTAGAAAAGATTAATCCTGTTCCAGTTGTTAAAGTTCAGGAAGTAAAAAACGTCACATAGTTGCTGTTATGACAAGTCCAAAATTTTTGTCGGAAAAAAAGAGTACATTGCAAAAGAAAATTGAAAAAAAAGGAAAAAGTAAATTAGTGAAAGAAAAATTAAAAAAAGAGAACAACACAAAAACAACAAAGAAAATTTGAATCAGATACTGACACTGACAAAAGTGTGCCTTATCAAGAAGAAGACCATGCAGTTAGTGAGGAAGATGAAACCGAATTCACTGGCTGTGAAGAAAGGTATGAAGCAACCAAAAAAAACACGATTGGTTTGAATGCGTTTACTGCAAAAAGTGGAGTCATGAAGGCTGTTCCAAATATGAAAATCTTTTCGACCTTTGCGGGAGAGTAATTAAAATGTGTCTCTTACGACATCTCGTGTAAAACATTGACTGTGTGAATAGTATAAACTAAAAAAAAATTAAAAAAATTAATGTTGTAGCCTAGTTTTTGCTGTTGTTTTTTAGTATAGCACTAATATTATTAAATGGCATTTTCGACCAATATTCCGGGGAAGATGGCACATGTTACTTTGTTAGTTTTTTCGCAAAATCAGTTAATACTATTGGTTAGTATGTTAGGTCTTTAGCTTAAGTGTAAGAATATGCAATGGTTTAAGTATTTCCACGATTTTTATATATGGATATATTTTTTTTTGTAAAAAATTTGCCAAACAAAAAATTGGGACATCTATCTCAAATTTACCCTACCTTAAGAGGGGCATTTACCTAACGCTTAATCGAAAATTGGAAGTTATAAAACACACATAACGTAAGAGGGGTTAGACGAAAGCGGTAAGCTAGTTGTACGGCATTTGTTAAAACTTAACAATTCGGGTTCGCCTGTAATAAATAAATTTTTACTTAGCGATTTTCTTATCTCTTTCATAACATGGATATGATTAATGATAATATGATACAATTATTCCCACGCTAAAATAAGATAAGCTCCTTAAAAAATACAAACTTTTTAAAATTAAACAAGTAAATCTCTATTAATCGACAGCTACCGATGAAATTCTGTCCTTGCTAGATAACACTGCAAACGAATCACATGGGCATAGACGACCGCCTGGACATTATAAAATACTTACAAAATTTTGTGCAAATGCTCTTGCCGTTTTGGATATTTTGGATTTAATTATTACTCTATCTTAATGAAATTTTGCAACCTGTTTTAGTGATTGTTTTTAGTGATGCAAATGCTGTTCAAATTTAAGCATTTATTTTGATTTTTTGTGATCTAATAACTATCAAAAAAATTATAAATTAAGAAAAAGTTGAACGTCATCTTCTAGATTCAACTTTCTTACACACTATTACAAAATTTCAAGTTCAAAAATAATAAAACGGCTTTCCAAGATTTAAAACGGCAAAGGTCTAAAAGTGTACTTTTTTGTATAGGTAAACGCCACTCTTAAAACCAATTATTTAAATACTTTTTTTTCTGATGTATCTTTAGATATTTGTTCTCATTATTTTTTATTAAAACTGTTAATTTAGTATTTTTTATTTAAAATTAGAACTTGTATGTATTTCTCCACTAATGTGAAAATGTTCTATCCAACGGTTGTGTAAGTACACAGAAATAATTTAAAACAGTGCGAGTTTGTTTCATCTTCAACAGATTGTCATTTAAATCATAGGTATAGGTATGTACTATTAAATTATGATAACTGATGTTATTCTATCTAATCTAATCTAAAATACTTGTGATGCTTTTATTGAGCGTACTTTGAATTGTTTTAAAAGAGGCGAGCACTCATTAGCTATATTTTTAGATTTAAGTCGTGCTTTTGACTGTGTATCGCATCAAATCTTACTTACCAAATTACAAAATTTTGATCAGGTCAGATTGGATATGATAAAATCTTACCTATCTAATAGAACTCAAGTGGTACGTGTTAAAAATGTCACATCATCACAATTAATTGTAGATAAGGGAATACCACAAGGTTCAATTCTAGGACCACTACTGTTTTTGATTTTTATTAATGATTTGCCATTAAGCCTACCAAGTAACGTAAATAGCATTCATATGCTGATGATGTACCATCGTAATAGATGATGAAGATGAAGGAAGACTTTTAAACGTTTCTGAACAGTTAATATTATCTGTAGAGGAGTGGTGCAATATCAACAAACTAGACCTAAATAAAAAAAACAACCAAAACGTTTCTTTCACTCAAAAATATTCAATCCAATGCAATTAGCGTTGTCAATTTTCTAGGAATTACGATAGACTCAAAACTAAATTTTATACAACATACCAATAACATATCAAAAAAAAATCAATCGCAATATTTTTATATTACGTCGTTTAGCCGATAATGTGTTTGAGGATGTATGTTGCTATAATACAGGCTCACTTTAATTATTGTAATTTAGTATGGGGAAATTCGGCATCTGCAAAAAAGATTTTTGCTCTACAACGTAAAGCAGTTCGAATACTAGGTGGTCTTGGTTATAGAGACGATTGTAGAAATCATCTCATTAAATTTAAAATCTGAACTTTACCCTGTATATTTATTCTTAATTGTATAATCTTTGCAGAAAAAATAGAAGAGCAACTTCTAGTAAGGTCGGACATACATAAACATTATAGCAGTCAAAATGACGATTTAGTTTTAAATTACTATCGTTTAAGCAAAACGCGCAATAGTTTTGTATATACAGCCAGACAAATATTTAGATCTATTCCCATAGAAACTAGGAAACTTAGTTTAAATAATTTAAAACTTAAATTAAAATTGTATTTATTAAAACATGCCTTTTATTCTTTAGATGAATTTATGAATTGTAAACGTAGTTTTTAAATAGTTTTTCAATTTATATTAACAAACTGACGTCTGTAAATGATTTTATCATATTTAGCGGAAATAAAGAATTGTTATTATTGTTATTATTATTATTAATAGTCGGTGTAGTTTCCATTTTTTCTTCTACAAAATATAAAAAGTTTAAATTTATTTCATAAACTTTTCCTTGTATATTGAACAAATGATGAGGGTTTAAAGTAGATTGAGTTAGGAATTTTCTCGACATATTAATACCAATAAGTTCAAGAAATAAAGAAGGCGAAGGATGTAATTGTTAAAGCATGGCTTCGTGAAACTCCCTGGAGAAATGTTATTTTGTGAAGTGTATTCCCGAGCATCTAAAAAACTTTCGGTTTCTATCAGTTTTATACATATAAACTTAGAAACTTTCAAACAATATTCCATAAAATAAGCATTGACCGTCCTTTATGGTAAAACTTTAAATACCATATATTTAGTTTTTATTTAAAAGGTACTTAATTTTAATAGTTTAGGGTGTGCGGGCACAATATAGATTTTAGAAGAGCGTATAATTCTGTCTGAATACAAATGTAGTTTCTACTTAACGTCATATAACTTAGTTAATATCTCTGAAGTTGGCACAGGACTCACTGATCCTATTTTAGTGTACACATAAATTTTTACTACTTTCCTTTTTGTTAAAATATGTTTTAATTTCTTCGTGCAACTTGTCTAATTAGCTCTCTGGGTTATCTCTTGTCGCAACAATCTGCTGTTACGTTTTGAGACACAGAATATAAATGAGAAAGTCATTACGAACAACAAGTAACTGTCAAGAGAAATAACATATAAATTTTGAGTAGAAATATGAATACCGTGGTATTACATAGGATAATATTAATTTAAAGTTACTTACTACTGTCATAACAAAGATTGTTTTTAAATAGTAGCATGTGACGTAAAGTATATTACATTGTTCCATACAATTGGAAACTGGTGGAAAAGTAGAACAATATTTACCGTTGCTGAAAGCTTTTTATTAACTTCAAATAATTAAATTTTTTGTGCTGGTAGCATATGTTTAAAAACCATTATGTTAATAGGTCTTGCTTAAAGTTTTCACAATTTTTTTTGGTCAAGGCACAGATGGATTTTTTATAAGAGCAGATTGCCTTTGTAAACGCTTTTATCCTACTATGCTTCAAACGCTTTTATATTTTAAGAGATTTTTAAATTGAGAAAATGAGCTTACGAAACTAGGAAATAAATGGTTTCTTTTAGAACAAATCAGATCATATAATCCATTATCCATAAGTGTAATACACTCAGCTCAAATTTTATTTGTTTAACTTTTATCAAAACGATTTACTTAAACAATACAATGCACAGCTAAAGATGATATTGTAGCTTTTTGGTTGGGTTTTTACCTACATTCTGGTAAATCATCTTTTTAATATAAATAGATTCGTGTTTTATTTTCATGAAAAATAAGCTTTTATAAAAAAACTGTATTTAAATCATTTAGCAATTCATGGTTTAAATAACTTTAAACTGAATACATTTTTATAATGGATTTCCTATTTATCGTATACAATACATGCCATTTACGAAAAGATTATTTAATATTTTCAGTACTTAACTCTATTTTATGAATAAATATGAGATCCATATTTATATATTGGTTCTTTTTATAAATTATTAATCAATTAAAGCTTTAAGCAACCCAATATTTATTTTTTATTATTTATTTAACTATAGTTTCAACTCAGAATTAACACGTGAGTCATCATCAGAGTTACATACAAATTAATTGTCAAAAAACAAATTTTTAATTACCAATGTTTTTTTAATTAATTAATTAGCTAATTAGAGTGTATTTTAAGTGGCAAAACCATATTTTTAACTTTCTAAATCGATTTGCCTATCATTTGGTATGTTTTTCAACTCAATCCGACATTTCATTCTTTACATCTCGGCTTTTATATATAAGCCTACGATATTAACAATTATACTGTAAAAATGAGACCAATAGTAAATTACAAATCTTCAACAACATACTTTATACATTTCTATCTCAAATTATATCAAAAGATAATAAGTTCAAACATCTTATTCTATTAAAAACACAACTCAAGAAAACTTATCTAAATTAAAATTAGAACAAAAATCTCTAACTTTAATATCTTTTGACATCGTTAACCTCTATCCTTCGAGTCCACCAGAAGAAACCACTTCCTTAGTATCAATTTTTTTACATGAAGTGACTTGCTTAACTTTATTGTTTCAGATATAGAAAAAACTAAAATTTTTTTTTAAATAATCACTTTTTCATTTTCAACATTCAATTTTTCAAACAAGAAAGCGGACTACCAATAGGGTCTCCCATTCCCCCTCTTTTACCTAAACTGTTTACAGATAATTTTATTAATTTTGACATTATAAAAAAACCTACTACTACATCTCAAACAATTCATTTATCACAAAAACTATCAGCATCCTACTTTCTTTTCAACTATCTATTCAACATACCCATATCAGAATTAAAATTTTAAAAAGAAGAACAATTTTTCATACTGCTCATTTAAACTAATTTCCATTCAAAATGATTTCAAAATTTTTAATAAATTTAATTATGGACGTATTTTAAAAAAATCTAACAACGTTAATCTCAATTAAAGAAAAACCAAATAATAAATACATTTAAATTCCTTTTATTTCGGAATTTGTTAACATAATTAAAAATCTACATAAATTAACTGATTGTAAATTTGTTCAAAGCTCCAACCAATTTAACATCTCACAAAAATTAACTATAAATAATCGTCTTGAATC
The DNA here is from genome assembly GCA_030710515.1 of Abscondita cerata. Lineage (NCBI taxonomy): Eukaryota > Metazoa > Arthropoda > Insecta > Coleoptera > Lampyridae > Abscondita > Abscondita cerata. The sequence goes on along the minus strand of JALBCR010000537.1, from coordinate 136,616 downwards.
AAGTGGCATATACTAATATGCTCTTGCAACAAAATACATATTGGAAAAACTAAAAGAAATTTCGCAAAACACATTACCACAAACAAAGATAAACATTTACTCATACATCCTTTAAACATAAAAAAATATGTATAATAAACAAATTTTAGATAAATTAAAAATCATATACTTTAAAAGAAGAAATCCAAATGTAATAATCAACGATCAATCAAATTTTGACGATCTTACATTAAAATATCAAACAGAAATTTTATCTTCATAATATTAAAAAAAAACATTTTTAATTAACTCCAGATTCAAACAATTTACGCACCTAGTTTATATTAAAAAAAAAATTTTGTTACGAACAATTTTTATATTTTTTTAAATTACCATATAAACCAATTGTCATATAGTTTGTCAAATAATTTATACAGGGTCGCTATTATGTATAGGTACATCTTAATATTTTGAGAACTATTTATCACAGCTGTTTGAAATTTGGTATGCTGTTAGGAGCAATTAAATTCTATTTGTGAAGATTTTTTTCAATTTTTTAGTGGCGTTTGTTCCGGAGATACAAGACTAACTTGGTTTTTTTAAATAACACGAGAGGTTAAAAGTTACATTATTGAAAAGAGTATTTTTTTTCTGAATTTAACTATGTATTACATGCCTTTCTTTATTTTGTTTAAAAGGCGAAAAACAAAACTTTATTAAAAAATAATAATAAGAAAATCAAATTTTTGTAACATTAAACAAAAGTCAAATTTTATTAATATGTATTAATCAAAATAGAAATTACAGCAGAAATATATTACACAAAGTGCTCAAAATGTGCCCCGTTTACTTTCTGATAATAATGAAGGCATTGAATAAAATTTTGTAAAGAACCAATCAAAGTATCGGCAGAAGTATAAACAATCTCGTTTCTTATTCTTCTTCTTAGCTGTTCTAATTGTAATGGTCGGTTGACATATACTCGATTTTTGACATGACCCCAAAGGGAAAAATCAAGTGGGGTTAAGTCAGAAGACCTAGCTGGATATTTAATTATTTCCCTTTGTCCTATCCATTTACCAGGAAAAGTTTAATATAAATATGCACGCATTTGACGGCCAAAATGCGGTGGTGCGCCATCTTGTTGAAACCATATTGTTTCTGCTGGTAGATTCGGGTTCCGGTTGTTAGGAAATATTTCCCAAAGGCGCGGAACAATATGTTGTTGCAGAAGTTGCAGATATCTTTTAGACATTAAATTGTCGTTCATAAAAAATAGACCTATTATATTCCATCCGATGATGCCACACTACAACTTTTTTTTTTGGGATGTTGGGTATGAATTTTTTCCATCCAATAAGGATTTGTGTCGGACCAATATCTGCAGTTGTGGTAGTTTAGGCAAAATGTTGACTCGTCGGAGAAAAGGATATGACTGACAAAGTTACCATCACCTTCCACTGTCTCCATGATAGTTTAGCAAAACTTTGTTCTGCGATCAAAATCATTTTCAGATAGCTCCTCGAGTAGATGCATTTTGTACGAATGGTATCGTTCGCGTTTGAGTATCTTTTGAACAGAGCCTCTGCTAATGTTGTGATTTAAAGCCAATTGTTGAACTGAAGTTTTTGGATGCTCAGCTACATCCAACATAACGTCGATAGAGTTTGTTTCATTAGTCACAACTTTAGGACGTCCAGGTTTGTCCCGGTCTTTAACGTTACCGGTTTCTTAAAATCTCTCTTATATTCTTGAGAGAGTCGTTCGGGAAATCGGTTCCCGTTGAGGATTGAAAAAAGCCATTACCTCAGAACAACTTCTTCTATCGCCATATCCAACCATCATTAGAATTTCTTTTCTTTTCTTTTTTTTTACCTTTTAACCGAAATAAAGATAGGTGTGTAATACATAATTAAATTCAGAAAAAAATACGTTTTTCAAAAATGTAACTTTTAACTCCTCTTGCTATTTAAAAAAAATCAAGTTAGCCTTGTATCTCCGAACAAATACCGCTAAAAAATTGAAAAAAAAATTCAGAATTAGAATTTAATTGCTCCTAACAGCATACCAAAAATAAGATGAAAAAAAATTAGGAGAAAAAAATGAAGAGAAAAAAATGAAGAGAAAAAAAAATGAGAAGAAATTTGTTATCCACCATGTGAGGGTACCATGCCACCGGAACCAAAAAATGCAAGTTGTCATAACGAACAACCTTGGTTTGAGTCATGAAGCACAAAAATTGAATTGTAAGGTAATAATTTGCCTCCAAAAATCTGTTTTGGACATGAGGTTGGGACAGGAAGGGTGCGTCGTATCATGCCAAATTTCTAATCGGCTTTCACCTACTGTGAAAAAATCAAGGTTCTAGATGTTTTTTGTGAAACGCTATCGCGCGTACTAACTTGCAGGCTTGCTTTGCTTGCTTGCTTGCTTGTTTACATACATAAGTTTTTCAGACTTACTGGATCACAGAATTGAGCTATGGAAAAACGGTTTTTACCGAAAGACGTGAAATTTCAAGGCCAACAATCGTACATCGAGATATTTTTAGTTTGGTGGATGGTTAGGTCAGAAAATGCGAAAAAGTGGTTTTGCCATCTGGACGATTATAAGTTGGTAGCAAGTTGATGTTGCTACCAGAATTGCGTTTATATTAAAAATAAGTTGCGTTTGAATAACTTCATCGTTAAGACAAAAGCAGAGAAACTACAAAGGAGTGACAAAGTTATTTAGAATACCACTGCCGATCTAATTTTTTTGCACCATCACTAGTGAGAACAAAAACTCTGATAACAAAGAAATCCAATATAAATATTAGAACTGTATCGAGATTATGCAGTTTTATCTTGGCATTGATAAGTTCAAAAGCTAAATTTTATAAAGAAATGGATGGCATTCCAGAACTATCTGACGACTTCCAGAGTAAAGCAGAAAATGTGATTTAAGTGTTCAAGTACAGCAAATTAATTTAAACATATCACAATACATAAAGTAGCGACGTTCAAAAAATTTCACATTCCAGTGTACATCGCCTGATAAAGCCAGAAGAACCTGTGTAACTAGTGCCATCCAGATTCGGGTTTATAATACTGAAAAAAAGTTTCAAACACAAAGAATTCGATAACGACATAAAATCTTTTCGAATACGACGGGATGATTAACTGGTTAAGATCAATGAAGTTAGAGCATTAAGGTAGGCGCAAACTATTCGCATTGCACCGCACGGACGGAATGGATTTTCCGTTGCGTACTCGCATACTACAGTGCAACTTACCGCATTATCCGTATTCGCAATTCTCATTTTTAACTATAAAAATGAGTGCAGAAGAAGATGATGTAATTATGCCGTTCATAGTATTAACCTATTCAGAGAATCATTAATGAACATGTTTTAAATTATACAACTTTTCATAATTTCCATTTTCTCCAAATTATTTTTATTATATTAGTAATGCACCTACACTGGATAAAAGACTGTATGGTTTCCAAACTAGCGTGTGAAGGAATACATGCAATGTCGTATTGAAGCATGTCGCATAGTATACGGAAATGCGAATGACGTAGCCAGCACACAACGCATCACGCGGAATTGTTGGTACTTTGACCATAACATTTCGGATTTCCGTTAATGCGATTAGTTCGTTGCAAATAGTATGCGATACTATACTTGATTTAATAGGAGGGCAAACAAAAATGCGATCCGTCAATCCTGTCCGTGCAGTCCGTTGCGGATAGCTGGCGCCTACCTTTAGGATGAAACATTATATGTTTCGATGAGACATGGTTTGCAAAATGAGTGAACGTCCATTAACCGATGACAGAAAAAAATGTACTTTCGGTACATATCCTTCTCTCGGAAAGAGAGTAATTATTTTGCATTTTTTTTTAATAATGAGACTTACTGAAATGAATAGCAAAATAAACAGACAGATTTTCCTTTGATTCGGTCTGCATTTTCTTCATATTGATAAATGTTTAGCATGCCTTTCAGATGCCTTGATAAAGGTTGCACCCTAGGGACCGAAACGTCGGCAAATAAGAAAGAACAGGGGTTGTCAATGAAGTAAATTCCTTCCAAACTGTTCTAGAGAAGGTCGAACCGTGTCAGGAAACTAAATTATAGTGAAAAGAACCAGCAAGTAATAATAATAGTAAGTAACATTTCAAAAACAGATATTAGAAAAACAGATTTATTATAGACCAAGAACATTTAAAAAAGAAAGATTTGCCGTCTGATTATGGGTCATAAATTTTAAATAACCAAATAGGTACCTGATTACAGATTAATAAAAAAAGAGTAAAATTAATTATATATTATTTAACTTAATAAAGTTGGATCTAAATTAACATTATAGGTAACTTATACAGCCGTGTAGTACGTGTACCTTTGATATTGCCTTCAAATAGTAGATTTTTTCAAAATCGGTTTTGACAATTATTTTAGGTTCCTCAGTAGCTACAATTTAAAAATATTTTTAAATATACAGGATGTCTCACTTTCATGGACCACACGTCAACTTTGATAGTTTTAATAGAAACATATAATTTTTATTTTTTATTTTGAGTCTACTTGAAAAAGTATAATGACTTTATGTATACGAGTCTTACTCAAAAAATGGTACTTTTTGAGATATCAATTTTTAAACATTTATTGGGTCAGTATGGACCTTCAGACATTTCACGTTTTTTTGGTTATTTGAAATATCAAATTCAAATTTCATTCACAGTTAGGACGGTAACGATTTTGTAATCAAAAATGATCCGTAACTTAATAAAATCAAATGGAATACCCTATTTTTTTTGCCAGATTAATCTAACATTAAATTGTCTACAATTTTGCTATACATGTTTGTCTACTAAAAATCCACTGTCGGGCGTTAATCGCGAACATCAAAAATTTATTGTTGTAACGGTTGTGTTAGTAATTGTCTAATATATTACAATTTTATTGTATCATTAAATCGTTAGTAATAATGAGTGAGTTTTCGACAGTAAAAGTAGTTAGAATGGTTTATTTCGCCGGAGAATCAAATAAAATTTGTCTATTTGCAGCTCATATTTATAAAGCAGATAATCCGAGACTACAAAGATATCCCCGAACTAAAATTCAAAAAAACTACAATTGCCAACTGTGCTAAAAATATTAGGAAACATTTTTGTACTGAAGAGGATATGCAATTTGACGTCGTTGTCGTTATCAGCAGTTGAGAATCCTACCTTTGGAAGGAATACAACAAATAACAGATAACGTTTAAGCTTCGAAGACCCCTGTAAATAAGGTATTACAAAAAAACAAATTCCATCCTTATCGACTACAACACCATATCAGTATCTAACAAAAAACGATTTTGAATGCTGACTATAAATTCTTCTCGTATTTGACATTTCCAGTTTATTCAGATATTTATTTCGGCTATTTAAAATAATCTGCCCAACGATTTTGTTGTAAATTTTGATGATCTATTTTATAATTTGGAGTTGTCAATAAAAATGTTTTGATGTATTTAAAAAAATTGCATTTCAAGGCTAACCGTTGAGTTTTGGTAGGCAGACATTCATAGAAAAGTTGAAGAAAATTAAATTTTACATCGATTAAGAAAAATATATACAGGATGTTCTATTACATTTTATCAAATTATTCATTATTCTCGATTACAAAGTCTGACATGTTTTCCTGAATAGTAAATGAATAATGATAATTAAATGTTTAAAAATGAATATCTCAAAAAGTATCAATTTTGAGTAAGACTCGTATACATAAAGTTACCATAGTTTTTCAAGCAGATTCAAAATAAAGAATATATGTTTCTATTTACAATACCAAAGTTGACAGGTGGTACATGAAAGTGGGACACCCTGTAAAATTGATAATATTTTTAAATTGTAGTTATTGAGGAACCTAAAATAATTGTCAAAACCGTTTTTTTCTACTACACAGACGGCTGTATCAAATACTTTGGCTGATATAAACAAAAATTTGTTTAGTCTAATTTCTTATTTAAATATTTAACAGACAAGTAAACTTGTTACTTAATTTATTATCAGAAAATAGACAACAATGTTTTAAATCCAAACGTCCCTACACATTCAAATTTCGAATTCAAAACGGTACCAAAACTTACCCCTGATTTGTGCTTTTGGTTTCCGAATTCGTGCTTTAGTATTTTCAGAGGTATACCAAATTTTAATTGGGAGGATGGGGCTAACTTTAGACTAGCCCCCACACTTTCGAATTTGGAATCCAAACATGTGCCAAAATTTAGTAGATAATTTGTGCTTATTCATAGTTCCGGTTTCCAATTTTCGGAGAAACACTCAATATAAATTGGAATGCTAACTTTACGGTTTAAATCCAAACCAGTGCCATTTAGTGTCTAACTTGTGCCTATTTGTGGTTCCGGTCTCGAATTTGTGTTTTTCATTTTTGGAGACATACCCTATTTTAGTTGATCTTTCGCATTACAGTTATATGTTATAATGTCGTAGCAGAACAAATTGTTTGGAAATCCTCAAATCACACATTTAAAAGAAAATTACTGTACCTTTTGCAAAATATAAAGAGTTTCAAACTTTACAAAAAGCTAACGAAATGGTGGAAAAATTAATATCAGTAGGCTTATTTATGCAAAATGCAATAATAATAATAAACAAGCGGTAATCAACTTATCAACAGTAATGTATTAAGTGCATATTGACTTATCGATAACACTGGTTAGGTAATGCACGACTGCTTGCTGCGACGGAAATTTGCACGACTGCGCAGTTTTTTATTTTTTTAGTAATTCTATGTTGATTTGATTTTTCCTAGTTGATTCTTTTATAAATTTCCATTCAGACGCTGGTGTTAAGTATTTTGACTTGGATTTTGGTTTCTCACCTTGTTCTCTCAAATTTTCAACGTTGTAGTCAATTTTGGAAGGTTTGTTTTGACTTATCTTTTGACATTCAAAACACCTTCCTCTCAAGCGACAGAACAACCGAATAATATATGTACTACTTATTACAGCAATCGCAGCGATGACATCCAGTTGAAAAATCTCCATTAGTGCAAGTCGTGCATTGGTTGAAAGATATCTATGGTCTTGTTCAACTTCTTTGTTTGGTGTCAAAATTGTTGGCATGATTGCTGCAACTATTAATGTAGCTCGTTCTAAAATATTTAAGTGTGTCTGTAAAAATTCGACAACCTAACTTTTGTTAAAAATTTTCATTTCGTTAAACTCCCCTGCTACAGGTACACTGGAAGCAGTGTCAAAACCGTATCCGAATTCTGGTATCATTACTCCTTATCAAAGAGCTATGGTAACGCAGAGTTTTATCCATCTATTAATAATATTAGGTTAATGATGAAGATTGTCTTTATTTTCATCATCAGGTCCAACAAGTTTTTTGCTATTATGAAGTATCTCATTTGCACAATTGCTAATAGAATAGGCCTATTCTTAGAATGGGGCAATATTTCATCACCAGCAATTTTCTCATCGTTTTCGAAGCAGTCGTTATTTTCTACAATGTCGTCTAAGTAATAAGAAGTATTTTTCTATCCTTCTGCTATTTGTTCTTTCAGCCACAACTTTTGTTCTTTTGATCCAGTATCAACGCCCTTTGATGACAATATAAAAAGAATAATAATATCTTCAATCTATTACAGACACTTGAGAATTGAACTGATGTAAAATTCACTTATTCCCTTTACCTTTTCTTTAAAGTACTGCCATTGAGTTATCAATTAGTACCATGTATCCTTATTAAAAAAGCAGGTAGAAGTGTGTTTGTGGTTCGCTGTATTACACCAAAACACGTATTTACATAATCCTGTATATTCCTGTAATTTGTGAAGGATTGAAATATGCCATTTAAAAGTACGACAGAAAAATTGCACACTATTTCTGACAGACATGGAGCCTTTTGACAAGCTGTTGCTTGATTTAGAAGTATATGCCTTTCAGTGGCGTCTATATAAAATTTCACATACTTGTGTTTTGAATAGAGCTGATATAAACGCAGTTGAGAAGGGGTCCAACAGTGAACGAAAAACTTTATTGCTTCTACATCATGAATGCACATTGACATCTCTGCGATTCCCTTCATTTTAAAAATGAAAATAAATGGGTCATTTTATAACTTTTTCAGCAGTTTTTCCAGAGAGTAATTCTTGAGCAATACCTCCTTTGTTCGCCAGTAAGTTGGAGTTTTTTGAAATGCTCTTCGAGAAGTTTGGTGCCTTTACCAGTGATACGATCTGTCATTTGCACATTACCAATGTCAAGTTAATTCCACATTTAATGCAAGAAGCTTCCATCTTTGTAAAATTTAACTGTTTATTTATATTTGCTTTCTCTTTCTTAAAAGATCATGTGCATGGTACATTCCATATATCTTCAACCATAATATCTGTACACACTATTTGAAATAAAAGAACCGCTTGTTGACCTTCGTTGATTTTATACAGTTTCGGAACAGGTTCAATGGAATTCCACTTTTCAAGGGAAAATTCAAAATTAAATTTTAGAATTGTCTACGCGACTTCATACACTATAAAGACTACATTTAGCTGGTCCACAAAAAAATCTATATCATTTATGAACAACGTGTTGAATCAATACCAGGTAAGCTTAAAATCTAATGTTTGTGGGTTTTGATAAAAATGTACAGTCTTCAAAATCATTTTAAAGTCCAGCCTTCTGCTGATTTCTATCCATACTGCCTCAAAACTTTCTACTGTATTATTACCATTTTTAATTATTCGTACTCTTTCACATAAAATGTATTTTTTTATGGAAATTTATAGGCTAGCGTAAACTTAACCCTCAAATAAAATTTGGTACATCTCCAAAAATACTTTAACACAAATTCGTGTACCGAAAGCACGAATAGGCACAAATTGGTCACTAAACTTTGGCACTGGCTTGAATTCAAAATTTGAAAGTGTGAGGGCTAGGGTAAAGTAAAACACGAATAAGCACTAAATTTTGGCACCGATTTGGATTCGAAATTGTGGGGTCTAACTTTATGGACGTACAACATAACAGTTAAGCACGAAGATGTAACCGCAGGTCTGGGTCAAAGTGCAATTTTTGCCAAATATTCCTCAGCACTCACTTAAGAAAAAATGATGATTCCATTCAAAATGCAAACAAAGAATGTTTTACTGAAGATGATCAAACAACATAATTTTATGAAATAGTATGTGGTTAATAAATTAGGCAAACAGTCTTAACTTTCACCTTACTATTGTATATTTTACCCCAAAAAGTTAATTTGATAAACAATACAAAGTAATTTAAGAACACATAATCAGTCCCGCAATTTAGTGGAACAATATTAGGAATATATAAAAATAGTTGTTAGTGATTTAAACTAATCAGACATTTGGCTAAATAATATGTCATTTTAAAAAATTAAAAAAAACTGTTTAGTAAACGAGCTGAAGTAAAACCCCCCTAATAATCAATGTTGGAAATGATTCTTCGTCAGTAGACATCGATACGAAAGATGATTAAACAAAACAATATTTATAAACATGGATTAAATTATTAACATGATTACGACAGTTAATGTATGTTTAAAATCGTGTGGTATTATTTATTTTTAAGTTGTACAGTTTTACAGCCCGACTCTGTTTTGTCTTTCAAATTGTTTTATTTATACCATTAGCACTAATTATCTACTTAGGTTAACAATGGACCCGTTTAGTTAATTAAAATTGGTCAATAAAAGGTGGTTGGATTTTCAGTATACACGCACGTAGAGAGAAATCTTTGCCATATTCACTAATTCTGAACATTTATCATTCACCTAGTACCAATCTTACATTTTCAAATAGGATATTTTCATTATAAATTAATATTAATTTTTATACTACAAATACATGCACAGAAATTCAGCTGGCGGGAACAGTAATTTTAGAAATACGCACAGGGTTAACCATAACCTAATTACAATGAAATACTGTTAAATTAAACTGTAAATTACGTATTATAAAGAACAAAGTAATGAAGTAAACGAATAAAATAAGCTAATAAAGAAACAAGAAACAAGATTTGTAGTATAAAATAGTATATTACATGCGAGGTGGAAAATGAAATTTCTACCGAGGTATGTATACTATTTTATTCAGAATTACATTTTGAAGTGAAATAATATAAACTGAAACTACAATATAAGTACTCTTTAAAGATAAAAAACAGTTATATTACTTGCATTCTACAGTAATTTAGGTAATTACTTTGTTGGAAATTTATTAACACAACAACTATAGAGAAATTTAATCGACATTTAAAATTAATGTATAGTTGATTAATATCAATCACAATCAGTATCAATTTGTTACAAAACTAATGCTTTGATCAAGTTCACTTAGAAAAACAAAAACAAATTCCGTTTAGCTTGAAATTTACTAATCATTGTGTATAAAATTCGAGAACTAAAAATGTCTCAAAGTTCAGAAAGTGAAATGGAGCTAGGCACTTCTCCAGAATTAATGGAAGTGGCCAAGGAAGCGGTTCAAAATTTGATACCGGAGAAAAGCAAAAGTCGTTATCAAAAAGTCTACAGAGATTATAAAGATTGGTGCGCTACCAAAATGTACAGCAGAAGACATCAGAAAATATTGTGCTTGCCTATTTTAGCGACCTGGCTAAATCCAAAAGCCTTCAACATTATGGGCAACATATTCAATGCTACGAACAACATTGGATATTAATGAAAATATAGATATCTCGAAATTTTCTAAACTAATAGCATATTTGAAAAAACAAAATGTGGGTTACAAACCAAAAAATCAAGTACGTTTTCTAGAGTTGAAATCAATAGGTTTTGAAAGACGCACCATTAGACTTTCTTCCACAAAAAGTAAGTAGTTTGGAACCTCTTCGGAATGGATGTGTATCCAAAGAACCTATAACTAAACTAAAAATAACCTAACTTAAGGGTGCAACTTAAAGCTAAGAACTTATAAATAAACTTAAAATAACCTAACTTAAGTGTGCATCTAAAACTAAACTTATACTAACCTTCGGGTACACATTCCGAAGAAGTTCCTTAGTTTATTATTTATTGAAGTGACAAATAATTTTATTTTACAATTTCCAGGTGGCTTTAATATTGTGTACTTCCGGAGCTTGTCGAAGTGACGAGCTTTTTAAAATGACCATTGGCGACATAAATTTTCTAGAAGATAGAGTCACTGTTTCAATTCCAGATTTGAAAACACACCATTCACAAGCATTTATGGTCCCTAATCCAGAATGGATAAACATATGAAAACAATATATAAATATGCGTGGAAGCATTGAAAATAACAGGTTATTTATGCAAGTTCGATATAACAAAATTACAAAACAGCCTTTTGGGCATAACACAATTGTATCATTTCCAAAAAAAATTTGCAACATATTTGAAATTAAAAGAACCAGCAACATTTACCGGACACTGCTTTCGACGACTGCAGCTACATTACTAGCTGATAATGGTGGTGATATTCTGCAGTTAAAACGGTTAGGCGGTTGAAAGTCCAGTGCGGTCATGCAGTGCAGTCATATGTAAACAATTCGTTAGAAGGCCAAAAAAAAGTTGTCGTTATGTTTTCAAGCACAACTAATGACAGCGGGCCAAGTAGCTCTAATGAATTTAGTGTATGCAACAGCCAAACAAAACAATGAATATCCTTTGTTATTAATGCATTCGGTAATTCTAACGTAACCGTAAATGTTAGAAATGAACCCTCGAATGGATCTAATTTAAAATTCTTTAAGATACTTTTTTTTATTGTTATACATTTTCTTACTTATTAAATAGGATTGTTTCTTTGAATTATTTCTCCCCGTTGCACTTTCTGGTTATACACATACATCCAGTTGCCAAAACCGTTTCATGTAGTTTCTTTAAGTTGGTGCAAAAAACGTATGGGTTTGTTCCTAACAGCATGACCCTGTATTATTTCGAGCAACACCGACTTGTACTGTTAATGAAATAAAACATCAACGTTCCTTTCCTACACATGCTTCGACCTACAAAATTGAAAACAACTATATACTTTTATGTTATGAAATAATATAAACTGAAAACAGCGACACTACAATATAAGTACACTTTAAAGATAAAAAACAGTTATAATACTTGCGTTCTACAATAATTTAGGTAAATCCTTTGTCGGAAATTTATTAACATAACCAACGATCGACAGAAGTTTCTGACAGGCTAAATTAATATTGGCAATACTGAAACTTGTTCCTTTTTATTTCTTTCTCTCTCTTTTCTCTTGGGTTGAAAGTGAACAGCTGTTTACTTTCAACCCGTGGGAAAGTCATTGCAGTTAATAACGGCAAACTTTCAAACATTTTGAAAGTTTGCAATTCACACATAACAATAGTGATTGTGAATAAAATAATTTTAATTTATAATAAAAATATGCTATTTGAAATTGTAATATTGATACTAGATGAAAGATGAAGGTTCAGAATCAGTGAATATGACAACGATTTCTCTTATTTATGTGTATATATTGAAAAACCAACCACCTTTTATTAATCTATTTTAATATATCCCTTAATCCCTTGTACTTAAGGTTCACTTTTTCGTCTACAATTTTGCAAAGGACCGAATTTTGAATTACGCGGTTGGTTTGTGACGTCACTACTAAACGAGTTCATTTCCATTGTAAACCCCTTAGCGTTTCGAGGAGGACTAGAGATGTTATACCTTTATTATTAACTAACTATAGTAAACCCAACTGTTGGTTCGCAGTTTATAAAGTTAACAATCAATATAAAAAAAAAAATGCTACACTTACTTAATGGAGATCTGAGAGTTTAAATAATAGGGTATTTCAAATCTTATTTAAACTGTCAAAACTCATAAAAGTTAGTGGATGGTTTGTTAAAGAACAGGAATTGATTTTATTAAAAGTGCACTATTGTAATATATTGAATGCCAGACAACGATAAATTAATGTACAGTTTTGAGGTGAAGAGCAGTAAACATACGATACATCATAAGTGTAATTAGTTTACATTTGAACTGGTAACTATTTAGTACAGAAAATGATGTTTAAGTTATCTTAATTTCTGGCTCACCGGAATAATGTCAATAGAACCCGTGCAATAATCCCAGTAGCCAATTTTAAGTTCCATTAGTACAAATGAGAATATATTTAAATCAACACGTTTACGATAATTAAAAAAAAACAAAACCAAAAGTTCTAGAGTGTTGTTATTAATATCATTTTTCCTCTATCCAGTTTTTAAGTCCCGGAAGTTCTCTTGCAACTCAAATTGTTGCATACAATTCTTAGAACATCTAAACAAGCAAGGTATTTGTTTAGGGTAAAACGTTACTGCATTTATCCTTTTTTCGATAGGTATAAAAACGTTATAAGTTGTGCGATCTACCAATCCCAAACTAATTTTATTTTACTTAACGGTAGGTATTTGCAGGTAAAGGTTATTCCAATCAACTAAACTTATCTTGTTCTGTAATAGGCGTATTTACCACCATTATTAAAGTAGAACATTTCGAAAATGGTTCTTACTGCTCAGACCTAATGTTTTGTAATTTATTGTCACTAAAACTAATAATACAATTGCGAAACTTTTTATTTTATGTGTAAAAGATAATTGAACACAATAATAATAAAGAAAGTTTCTTTCATTACCTCTCTCGGTTCAAATATCTAAAGCTGTTACAAGAAAAATAAATTACCGTATCCGTAAAATTAAATGAAAACTGAGAGGTTGAAATGAAAAATTTACAATTAGTCGTCGTTATTGAAATAATTAAGTCGAACATATGTTCTATATAATAATATCGTTAATATGAACAAAATTGAAAATTTGATGAGAATATACATATTTATAAATGCGTATATCAATGCATTGTTTGTATGGATTTAAATTAAATAGTTTCAGATCCAATCAAAAAGAACTTTATTGCCTCTGAACGTCATCCTCTATTTGCTTACAAATAGGTGAAATACGTTGCCAGCAGAAAGAAAGACATTCACAATATTACGTTGTCAGAATTAAGCTTGTAATAAATTCAATTTATTGTTATTGTGAAATTTAAAACCTTAAAAAATGTGAAATTTTTAAATTACTATTTTATGAACCTGAGATCATAATTCGTCGTTGTTATTGTTGTACAGTAAAACCACTATTTTCGGGCACCTCTAAAACCGGCCAAGTTTTCCAACTCATATTAATGACTCTCCTAATAGCGACCACCTCTCGATAACGGCCACGGCCACTTATTTGTAAACTTTCTTGGAAAAATACATGTAATTCTACCTCCCAGTTACGGCCATTCTTAAGTAAGGTCATTAGTAGACAACAGCTTAGTGTTCAAGTTGTGCATAATATATAATTGCTTCATTGTGTGAGGTTTAAGTAATTACCGATAATAAAGAACGGATTTAAAGAATTTGTTTGATTTACAATAGACGGTCATTACAGAGAAATAGTAATTAAAAGGCTCATTAAGCTCACCCCAAAAATCGTATTTTGCGTACATAGTTTGAGTTAGTTCAACAGTGCTGTTACATATAGAGGTACAGAAAAATTGCAATGTCACTAAAAAGAAAACGTTTGTATCTTAAAAAGAAAATTGATATAATTGTGGAAAGTGAAAAGTTCAATACCAGTGCTAGAAAGTTGGCTGAAAAATTTAGTGTTGGAAGAACATAAGTTAACGATATTTTAAAAAACAAATGTGATTTAAAAAGGCTATTTGAAGAAGGTTCCAATACAGAGCAGAAGAGAAAATTTTCTAGAACTGAAGGTTTAGAAATTGACTGAGTAGTTTACAATTGGTTTTGTAAAACTACGAATAAAAATATTTCTATATCTGAACCTTTAATAAAAGAAAAAGCATTGGAAGTTGGGGAAAATTAAAAAATGACGGATTTTAAAACTTTAAATGGGTGGCTTGAGAAATTTTGTCAAAGACATAACATAACCTTTAAAACAATTTGCGGGGAGTCAGCTGATATTAACTTGGACACTGTTGAAGCTTGGAAAGCAGAGCTGTCAGTAATATTGAAGGAGTATTTACCCAAAAATGTGTACAATGCTGACAAGACCGGACTTTTTTACCTTGCGATGCCAAACAAAACGTTCTCTTTAAAAAACGATAAATGTAGTAATAAAAAAGCTGCAAAACAAAGATTGACAATTTTATTTTGTACAAATATGGAAGGTGATAAGGAAAATCCGTTATCATTGGAAAAGGTAAACACCCAAGATGGTTTAAAGGCTCTCATGTCTACAAATTGCCCTTAGAATGGGTATCTAATAAAAAATCTTCAATGACGGTAAAAATTATGACTTCCTGGCTAAAAAAAATTGATGAACAATTGAAAAAAGAAAATATAAAAGTTTTATTATTTCTGGATAATGCCACGTCTCATCCCAAAGTGACTCTTGAAAATGTGAACATTGTTCGTCTACTCCCAAACACCACATCCCGTTGCCAGCCACTGGATCTAGGAATTATCCAAAACTTTAAGATGACCTACAGAAAGTTTTCAATCAAAAAGCTGTTAACATTCACAAATACCGAACGTCGTTTTGAAGATTCAGAAAAAAAGTATCAATTTAACCAGCGCTTTAGTTTGGATATCAGTAGCCTGGAGAAACGTCTATTACAATTGCTAAATATTTTGCGAAAGCAGAATTCTCGGAAAAAGTCTTGCAAGAAGATTTCGATGAAGAAGACGAAATTGCACTAGCTCAGTTTTTTCCTGTATTACTAGAAGGTAATCAACGTGTAAGCCTTGAAAATTATGTATCTATTGATTGTGATACTTTAACCAAAAGCCCAAATTTAAGTATTCAAGATATAATCAGTGAATTAGACTATAGTGAAGACTGTGATTTGAACAATGAAAGTGATGCAGAAGAATCCGAAGTTTTTACGTCAAACATTAAAGATATGGGTGAAATGTGTAAAAAACTAAGAGATGTGCAAAGTTTTCTATTTTCTAATGATAAGAATGAGCTAGCGGTAGAAGTACTTCAAATTTTATCAAAGTGTAAATCTTCTATTTTACAAACTAAACTTAAAAATGTAAAACAAACCTCAATACAAAAATATTTCACAAAAATGTAATTTAATGGTATGTATATGTATGTAATTAATTATTGTAATAGGTATAACGAGCAATTAGAAAATAGGTACATATTATGTAAATGTATGTATTATGTATTTAATATGTATAACTCTTCGCTTACTATGTCGTATAATTATTTAAGATTGCAGCAGCACATTTATAGTTATTTCTTAATGCAGATATATAGCACCCTATAGCGAACCGTATTATGTTCCATACTTAAAAGAATTAAAAACAACGCATAGAAATAATTTTTTTTCCTTCCCAATAACGGCCACCTCCATATACCGGTCAGTTTTTGCAACTAATTTTAGTGACCGCTATTTAGAGGTTTTACTGTAGATAGTAAATTGAGTGCGAATTGTGAGTATGATTACATAAATCTATTGTAATTTTTTAAACCAAGAATTTAATTGTAGTATATTGCTATGTACTTAATTTTTATGGATAATTAATAAATTATTTTTACTTGTTATTCCTTACATACGGGTTGTTGACCCTATCGGAATATAGAGCAAACGAAATTATCCTATCGTAATTGTATCTTTATAGAAAATTTCGTTTAGAGTGTGTACAATGGTTTACAAAATGGTAAAATTTACGTGCACGTTCACCGCGTATTGTTATTCTTGTTCGATCTTAACACTACAAAAACTGCAGGTGAGTACCGTTCCATTTCTTTTATTAGCCGACATTTCCTCAACTGTTGTTTGTTGCAGGCTCAGGAATTTTTTGGGTAGCTTTTCCGACCATGTTGTGCTTCACTAAGTCGCTGCATCAGATTAATTAATTCTAACACAACGGGTAAGGTTTTTCGTTTTATTCGACGTTAAATAATTTTTTTGTTTATTAGAACATTGCTTCTTTTATTTATTTACACTTCTAGTAAACGATATGCTTTAAATTAAATACAGTTTCATGGTTTAAATTTCTAAATTCTACACGTTGGTTCGATTTTCGATGATTACTTGTCACCTTCCGGTATGTACACTCAAAGGTTATATTTTAGAACGGGCTACGTATGGGGTCTACCACGTCTAAATCGTTACTTTCCAACCGTTTTTTTGGCGGTTGTATTTATTTTGTCTTTGATTTTTCTTAATTTTATAATTTTTGCGATGAATGTCCGCGCCACCATCGTCGGAATTTGGAACTATAATTCTCAAATTCTTCATTAATTGTCCTTTATCAAGATTAAACGATGACTTTCGTTTATCTGATTAATTCCATATACGACTTATATGTCCATAGTTTCTTTCCAAATGAACGAATTTCAAATTTCGTTTACCATGAAATTTGAGGTTAGCTTTCTTTATTTTTTCTTAAATGTTAAATCGGTGCAACTGTTCTCCCCGTTGTAAATCCCTGGAATTTGTTCACTAGATCTAACTGTCCTTTTAAGAATAATAAGGCCACTTTACTAATTTATTTTGAATTTTCAGCAAAATGGGGACTTCATCCCGAATTGAAGTTGTCTACAAAATGTTTGCCAAGTAGACATTGTTGTTCTTTAGCATCAACACGGACACACATACTGTAATGGGTTGTTTTTGAGTAAAGGAAATTGTCCAGGAGGGTTTGGGCTTCAATGTCACATATACCGCACACATCACTCGGGTTAGGTATGTTATTACTCTTAAAACTAATAAATTACATTTTTTTTATTTACAGGTTTTGACTAAAGACTTAATTCCTATCCTTTCAAGACTGGAAACTCAAGTAACTTTAATTATTATTAGTAATTAGATTACAAAATTTTCAATATTTACAATTATACCAAATGAATTGGCTTGATTTGTCTCATTTATTTATTAATGCATGTCCAAAAACTTAGGGATCATAGCGAATATGATGATTTATTTTTTCACGTGTAAACATGTTTGTAATAAAAAAACTTTTTGGGGTTTAAACACGTGTAATAATTGGTTAACAATTACAACGTTTCGCCACTTTAACACGCGGCGTTTTCAAATAAATAATGAATGACCTTGACCAGAGTAACCAATAGCATTACATGTTCGTATCATGGTAAAGTTGCTTTGCATATTTTGTTGAACTGTTTGTCGGGTATTTGTAGGTCTTCTATCATGAGGTAAAGTTAACAACGGTTTCCAAGTGTTAGTTAAACATTTTCCACCATCTTGTTTATTAAGGCAACAAAGACATCTTTGTATCTTGATTTGTTCTCTAATGAAGTAGTTCTCTCTTCCCAAAATTCTTGTCTTTTCAGAATCGATTTTATGTCCTGTTTGATGATGATGTTCAGCTAGAGAATAAGTTAAACATCCTTTTCGGACTGCTAGCTTGTATTCTTCTCTTCTTGCAGAAATACGTTGATTGGTTTGTTCAACGTAAATGATCTTCTAAAGAAATGAAATTTTTAGGGAAACGGAGGAAAGACTTAAGTTTGTTAACAGGTACAGAAACTAGTTATCTTCTCTGTAGTACATTTGATGTAAGAGATTGATATAGTAAACGTTGTCTTATTGATAACTTCTTCGTCACTTCTTTGTTTCATCCTTTTAGCTTTCATAACATTATAACGAATAAAATCATTTTGTTTATATTTGCGAAATAGGAATATCCGAACTCCACAATCATCTCTCACTTCAAGATCACTGACCTCAATCGAAGACGTTACACTAAATTGAGGGAAAAGGTGTTTAACTACGCCCCCGCCATTGTTGTTCGAACACTTCCGAATGCGCCTTGCCATCTCCGATCGCCCTCAAACAATCTCTCATGAACGTAACCGACAACTCCCATACTCAAACGTTTCCCACCCATAATCGAAAGTTATACAAATACACCGTACACGATCACGCCAGAAATTCAAATCTTCTATTAAAAGTGCGCAGAAACTGTATTACTTCTCAGTTCCAATGGAAACATACTCCAAGTTTAAAGTAAAAGCGTTTTTGCATGCATAAAATAGAAAATTCGCAGAAATTCATAAAAGTGTGAAGATGACTTATAGAGCAGACTTTACAAGTACTTTTTCCATAAAATAAAAGGCCTCGAAAACTTCATATACTACCACTCTTCCTATACACAGTCTCTGGCTAGATCTATTTTTATATTCCTCAACGAAAATATATCTGTATCTGCTAAGCACCAAATTTTACAACCCCAACTATACCACCTCGTATAAAAATAGAATAATAGTTATAAACTACACCCCTTATTTCTACATTACAACACTCTTTTTTCACATTAGCCTTTCGTGCTCACGAACTTTACACTGTATTCAAAAAAGAAAACGTCCAATCAGGTGACTTAAAAAAACTTGAGCACAGAGTTTTGTAAATTGGGATAAATCATCACCGAAATTTGACAAGTAAATGTCAGGCCTAAATTCTTTACATGATATCCATGAAGTAAGGAAAAATTATCTCTAGGATTACGTTCAGTTGTATCGGTTTTTGCAGACAATAAACGTTTGCATATAAGAGGTCATCATAGTTATAAAATCGGTTAAATTTTGGTATTCATGTAGATCTATCTCCTCCCAGACACCTTAACCAATCGCTACAATAATTGGACAGTGCATTAATAGCCTAATTATCTATTTTGATAAAAATCATCTCATGGCATTTGACATTTTTCGAAATATAGAAGAAAATAGCCCCAAGCGAACTTTTTGAAAGTCCGCACACAGGGGGGTTTACTTATATTACCATACTATGTTAAATTAAAAATTAACGTAACTTTTTTCTGGCACAATTAGATCACAATATAACATAACATATTAATTTATTATAAAATCAGTAAAATGAATTTTTATTTATCAACTCCCTGAATTTTCATTTATTAAGCGGCCTTTGAAGACGATTACGATTGCAGAATTTATTTTATTATCGATGTCATTATAATACAATTTTGTAAAGTGAATTTAATATTTAAAAAAAAGATTAATATCATATTATAAAAATTGTATTCACAATAACATCAATAATAATTTTATTAATAAAAATCGGAATCAAACCCGGATTTTCGGCATAAATCATTATAAATTTTTAGCGTTTTTTTCATTAAAATACACTTTACACACCTACATTACCACAAAGATTTGTTCTCATTTATCTATCTGATAAAATATGTGGCTATATTGAGTTTAAATTATTCCAGAAAAAAGATATGCATTAATTTTGAATTTAAAATAGAAAACGCCTATATCGACCTTTGCATGGACACACGGTATACAACATTCATTCAACAAATGTCTTACGCTTCTTATTCAGTCGCAATATCTTGCAAGTCGACAAGGTATAAATAGGTTAAATATATACATATATTGATTTTAAATTTTTGCATTAAACTGAACTAGACAATTGTTACTTTAATAAAAATTATGTTTTTAAAGATGATAATAGTAAAACTATATCTTACAGTTCCTTCCAAGATCCTATTTGGACGTAATCGTATTTCCCATCAATATTTCTTTGATACTGATAGATGTTGTAACTCCCGTAGGCGTCCCCATCTGCATTAAATCTGATCTCTGAACCTTGACGACCTAAAAATAAAAAAAATCGTATATATCGTTTTCAAAATGTTCAAAAAAAAACAAATTTATATTTGACGATTCTATTTGTTGAAACTCTACCTAGTATTCATTTGAGAGTACGTAGTTTGTAAATGCAAGCTGAAACATATGCACAACGCTTACGGGGAACTTTTTTTTATTTCGTTAAATATAAAACATGTTAATATTCTACAATTGTTGTGTAAAGATGAAAGGGTATATGAAATAAATAAATCAGAAAAGTTAAACGAAATCATTTAGAACAGATATTGCCTATTATGTATTTTCAGTACTAATTGAGTTGTGCACACATATCATAAATAGAACGTTTTGAAATCTTATTACTTCTCAAATAAGTATTAGCCAAATTTTAATAGATATTAAAAAAAATAGATTTTCATTTTTAACGACACTAGTCTTGTTGTCGGGGTAATGGTTCCTAAACACCTGTTGGCGGAAGTGTTAGAAGCACGCTTGACTTAGGGCCAATTGTGTGTGCGGGAAACTGTAGGTAAAAACGTTCAAATATGGGAGAACGGAAGGGACAGCAAAGAAATTAGAAGTGTTAAGACGGATAACATAATCTTGATTTATTGTGCACATTTTAACTAGACATGATAGTTTTATGTATTATCTAAACAGAATTGGTAAAAGACAAAAGGATAAATCACTTTATTGCAATAAAATGGCAGAACACAAAGCGCACTCCTCTGCCCCAAATGGAACAGTTGCCACAAGAATGACAACAAAAACCCGGAGGACAAAATGTGACACTGCTAAATCAATAGAAAATATATTCTTATCATCATAATCAGTAGTAAGAAGCATTGGAAACAGACAAACAGAAAAGAAGAAAGTTGAGAAATCGACCAAAAACGGTGACGACGATGCATGTTGAAACAGTTTTCTTCACTCATTTAGATTATTTAGAATACAGTATACCAGATTAGAAATTCTCCGCTCGACATAGCAGGTCCGTTCCCTGAAAGTGATACTAGAAACAAATACATTTTTAGGACAATGAATTATTTCACCAAATGGACAGAAGCATATGCCATACCAAATCAAGAGGCAGTAGACGTATTAGTCAAGGAGTTTTTCTGCCATTTTTATTTTATTTATTTTATTGACCCGCTCTAACAGAAAATCCATTTAACGAGAGAGTCAGGTACATAAAAAAAAGAAAAAACAATAAAATTTAAATATATACCAACAAAATAATTATAGAATGCAAACTATCATAATACAATAAAAGAATAACCAGAAAATAATAATAGTAATAGTAGTAAATTAATAATTATATACATGATGAATATTGAATTAATGAAACAATAATTAGTTATGAATCAAGTATGAAGTTAAATGTACGCGTACAGTATGAATGAAGGCCATTTGGGATTGATGGGAAATATCCATGTCGACGTATGATTGTAATCTGTTATATAATCTGCACATTTCATAAATTGGCGAATGACGCATGATATTAGAATTGTATTTCATAATATAGAAAGTTGAGTGTTTTCGCATACTCTTCTGTGGAACATTAAAATGCAGTAACGATATGGTATGACTATCGTCAATAAGACCATTTATTATTTATTTATTATTAACTCCAGAACGCACGAACCGATTTCCACGGTTTTGCATTCGTTGGAAAGGTCTCGGGCTCCGTGAGGTTTATAGCAAAGAAAATTCACGAAAAATGTCAACAGAAAAGCGGGAAAATCTTTTTTCACATACAGCGCCATCTCTGATACATAGCATGTACTACAAACCAATATTTTAAGTAGATGGCGTCGGTGCGTTGCAATGACAATTAACAAGTCGCAAGGCCAATCGCTTAGTGTTTGCGGGATAAATTTAGAAAATCATTGTTTTTCTCATGGGCAGTTATACGTTGCGTGTTCACGAGTTGGGAAACCATCCGCTTTGTTTGTGTTAACGTCAGACCAAAAAACAAAAAATGTGGTTTACCAAAATGCACTTCAATGAAACGGATAATTTGCGGACACGTATGACGCTTCGATTCAGTATTTACTTTGGATTCACTTTCATTTACTTAGAGTAGTTCAACTAAATAACACTTCATTTTTGTAATCGAAATAAATTCATTACTGTTGTGAAATGAAATAAAACTTTTCCTTTTCAAATATAAAACAAAAAAAAATGTTTCTTCATCTTTTAATCACCAAACGAAATGTTACATAAAACGAAGCCATCTGGTGGCGAAACGGAGTTCGCCGGGTTTGCTAGTTTTGAATAATTGTATGATTAATAACATTAACCGTCGAGACTCTAGTGACTCAAATAGAAACTCTTTCAGTAAATTATCTTACGGAAAACCTCTAGTAGGATATATACGATTAACTCGAAACCACAAAGTTTCCAATAATCTACGTTGAACAGTTTCTAGCAAATGAATATGATAAATCTTATGAGGTCTCCAAATTATGGCGACATACTCTAGTTTCGATCTAACGAGGGAATTATAAAGACTGATTAATGCATCATTTCTATCAAAGTCACGTGTATTACGAATAATGAATCCTAACGTTCTATGACACGAAGAGACTATGCTGGTGATATGGTCATTTAAAGTAAGCTTGGAATCAAATGTAACTCCAAGGTCCCGCGCAGATGTTACTCTTTGAAGAACAACACTATTTATATATAATCATAACCCTTCTACCATTTGGTGTAGGGTATAATATTTGTTACATAAGTACCTGTTTTCCTTAATCCTATTATATTACTTTATGTACCAGGTAAGTTATTAGTTACTGTTAATAATAGTTATATCTCGACATTTAGTGTTACAATTAATACCAACAGAACTATGAACTAAACGACTGAATTTGTTTTTGTAATCAACTAAAAATGCAATAATTAACCAAATCTAACATAGATAAAATGATTTCTTTTACATTAACCTCAACTTAAAAGTTATCTCCGCCAAGATCTTATTTTTGTTGTGCCAAATTTTACCTTCCTGACATGAAATAACCAAATTTGAATTTTAAATAAACAGATAAATTCTTTAAAATCATTAAATCATTAATCGCAAATTGAATAAACTTCTTTTGTCTTCTATTTACACTAACACTAGACATTTTCACACAGCACTTGTTTTTCACCATTCCCATACACAAACTTTCGCCAGTCTTTTTCTGTTTTTCGCTAAGTTCTTTGCACTCAACCAATTCAATTCTTTCCTTTCTAGTATTTTTTGAATTGCATTATCCCAAGTCTTCTTTGGTCTTCCTCTTTTCTTTTTCCTGATATTTTTGCCTGCCATACTTTCTTGACTGTTCTTTCTTCGGACATTCTTTGAAGGTGTCCCCACCAGCTCAACTGTCTTCTTTCTATGAACTCGCCGATCGATGTCACTTGCAGTCGTTCTCTTATATCAGTGCTTCTTATTTTATCTAACAGTGTCACTCCTTCTACTCTTCTTAGATATTTCATTTCCATTGCTTCGATTTTTCTCTTAGTGTTGTTTGTTAGCACCCACGTTTCGCTTCCAAATGTAAGTATCGGTCTGTATATTGTGTTATATACGCTTAATTTAGTTTTTTGATATTTCTTTTTACCCATAAAAGATTTGCTTAGTGCGTAGTATACTTTGTTGCATTTGTTTATTCTTGCGTTTATCTCTGGTTCTTCATTTCCTGCTTTGTCTATTATTACGCCTAAGTACTTGAACTGTTGTACTTGTTCCATTCTTTTTCCTTCTAGCTGGATATTAATGTCCTTTCGCTTTTCTTCTGTGACTGCCATTATTTTCGTTTTTCTATATTTATTTTCATTTCATTTTCTTTCAAGATTTCGTTCCATATAGATAAATTACTCTGCAATTCTTCCTCATTTTTGCCCATTATAACCACATCATCTGCAAAGGCACATTCTGTAATTATTACTTGTTTTAGGTTCCAGTATCCTATATGCACTTGTTTACACCGTTGTTGGTATTTCTTTAATATATCGTCCATGTAAATTGTAAAAGAGAGCTGGGCTCATAGTACCTCCTTGCCTCAATCCATTTGATGTCGTAAATTCATTTGATTTGTTATTTTGGCTGATGATGTAGTTTCTTGTGTTGCTGTATAGTTGTTGTATACTCCTCAGTAGTTTCAAACCAACTCCCCTATCCCTAAGTTTGTTCCATAGTTTTGCTCTAGGTACTCGGTCAAATGCTTTCTCTATATCAATGAATGCTAAATACATTGTGTTGTTTTGTTGTACTGTTTTTCTTATAATTTCTTTTATTGTAAAAACATGATCTTGTATGCTTCTTCCTTTTCTGAAACCGCTTTGTGAGTCTGTTAGCGTAGGTTCTATTATATTTCTTAATCTAGTTTCTAATATTTGTTCATATACTTTTTAATGGTATGCTCAGAAGTGTTATCCCTCGATAATTTTTACATTCTGTTTTATCTCCTCCTTTCAATATAGGTACAATTTGTCCAATTTCCCAATCTTTTGGTAGCTTTTCTCCTTTCCATATGAGGTTGTACAACTCTAATAGTAGTTTTTCTCCTTCTTCTCCTAATTTTTTTAACATTTCCGCTGTGATTTTATCATGTCCCGGTGATTTACCATTTTTCATTTTTGTAGAGCTGCTCTCAGTTCGTTTGCAGTTATTGCTTCGTCATCTTCTTCCTCCAATTTCTCTTTCTGGACTTGCGGTTCTTCTTCGTTGTCGTTGCTATTGGAAATTGTATCGTTCTCTTCTCAATAGTTCTTTAAAATATTCTTGCCATCTTTGCATTATTTCTTGAGATCCAGTTAGTATTTTCCCTTCCTTTTCGCAGAGTTGTTATTACTTTATAAAACAGTTTTTGATTTTCTTTACCTAAACTTTCAAGTCTATTCCCAAAGTCTTGCCAGGCTTTATTTTTGCTTCCATGATGATTTGCTTCACTCGTACTCTTTGTATTTTGTAACTTTCATATTTTTCTTCACTCTTTCCAACTAAATACTCTCTCCATTTTGTTTTCTTTAACTTCACTTGTTTCTGAATTTCTTCCGTCCACCATGCAGTCCTCTTCATATTTTTGTTAACTTTATTTATTCCGCAAGCATCTCTAGCGGATTTTATTATTATTGCATGTATTCTTTGCCATAGCCAATTCACTTTGTCTTTCCCTTCTTTTTCTATTTCTTCTTTCAAATTCTTTATCCGTGTTGTTACCAGTTCTTCATATTTATTTGCAATTTCCGTTTCTCTTAATTTGTATGTTTTAATGGTTTCAACTTGGTGATTTAATTCTTCTTCCTTTTCTGTTTTTTCTTGGTGTTTCATACAGATTTTAGCAGTTACTAACATGTGGTCACTGAATATTTCCGCTCCTCTTCTTACTCTTACGTCTTGAACCATTTTCTATTAATATTTTCCACTAAGATATAGTCTATAACGGATTTTTCTTTTCTACTTAGTACTACTCTTGTGTATTTATGTATATCTTTATGCTCAAAAAACGTATTAGTGATTAAAAATTATTTATTATGCAAAATTCAATTAATTTCTCCCCGTTACTGTTTTTAAGTTCTTCTCCGTGATTACCTATTACTGTTTCTGTTTCATTTCTTCGTTTTCCTACTCGACTGTTAAAATCGCCTGCTATAAAAATTTTTCCTCTGCTGGTTTCTGTAGCTTCTTCTAGTTCCTTCCAAAATTTAAGTTTATTATCTAATTTATCGTTTTCATTTGGTCCGTATACTGAAATTATTGTTATTACCTCTTTTCCAATCAATATTTCTAATACCAGTATTCTCTCCGTTCTCGCCTCCCACTTTGTAACCATTTTGAAAATTTTTACTTATTATGCATCCCCTCCTTCTGCAGCTCTATTTTTCTTCTTGTACTCCACTATAGATTAATGTTTGTCCGCCCTCTAATTCCACCATTCCTTTACCTTTCTTTTTAGTTTCCGCCAAAACCAGCACGTCAATTTTATTTTCTTCACATTCGGTTACTATTTCGTTTTCTTTACCATTAATACTTCTGCAATTCCATACGCCCAATTTCCATAAGTACTTGCTTTTGTTTGTCGTTCCGTTTTCCGTCAATCCGTTGCCATAATAACATGCTAGTTTTTTGATATGCTTGCCCTTGTCTCCTGTTTTAATCCTCCACTGCTTCTATCCCATTTCCACCATTTCCCTTCCATGTGTAATTTATGCCAGCCGATTTTAACTGCTTTACCTTGAGAGATTTCTTTTTTCGCCAATTCCCTTACATATTTTTGTGCCTTTCTTTCTTCGTATGTCATATCATTCTCAATATATATTTGCGAACCGTTCAATTTGACTTTATTTTTCATTATTTGTTGTTTACTTTCCCAATTTTTTAATTTAACTATTGTAATAGCTGGATTATGTGGCAAGTTGTAGGCCTCTAGAGCTTTTATTGTAACACCTACTTTTCGGTTAGGAAGTCTTGTACTCGTTTTTCTAAATTGTCAGGCTCGAAATTACCTCCCTTAATTATTATGTTCGTTTTGCGTTTTTCTTTATCTAGTTTTTCAAATTTCATCTCCATAAGATCTATTTTCTTTTTTAGTTCCAAATTCTCCAGCTTAATCATTCTTACCTCGTCTCTATATTCTTTTTGTTCCTCTCTCAAACTTTTAATTTCATTTAACATTTGCATCATTAGGTTTTCTAATCGTTCCGTTTTATTTTGGTCTTCCATATCTTGCTTTGGGGATCGGTTAGTTTTTTTACATCTTCTGAATGCTTCCTGTTCCTCCTCAGTTGTTCGTTTACGCTTGTTTTCATCCGTCGAATACCCATCGCTCTCTTTGGAATCCATTGTACACTTCTTGACGTTCGTGTTTGGTTGGTTGCCTATTTACTTGGATTTGAAAATTTTACTTTGTGCTAAAATGTTATCTCTTATCAGTATGTCAACACAAATTTCAGTATACAATATTTCAGCTACTTGCGTT
This sequence comes from Abscondita cerata, assembly GCA_030710515.1. Classification (NCBI taxonomy): domain Eukaryota; kingdom Metazoa; phylum Arthropoda; class Insecta; order Coleoptera; family Lampyridae; genus Abscondita; species Abscondita cerata. The sequence goes on along the minus strand of JALBCR010000537.1, from coordinate 109,057 downwards.
TATATACTTCTGTGATCTGTAGAAATTCAGCCGTGGATATCCCCCCTATACACTGTATCGCAATTTTCTTTTAAAGTAACAGTACTAATTTATATTTTTATCACTGATAATTGCACTGTGAAGCGGAGCCGCACATACGGTTGTCACGCTGTCACCGCACATGTGTTTCACTGAATCATTACAAGATACAAGATTTATGCCACCAATATTCAACGTACATTGATCTTTTGGAGTTTCCTAGGAATTACATTAAGACCAAGGGCGGAACTTTGAGTCAACCTTATTCAGAAACGTCTGCCAACTGTTAGGAATTAAGAAGACCATAACAATGCCTCTCCACACCCAATCAGATGAGATAGTTAAACGAATGAATCGGGCGACGGATAAATATCTGGCCAAGGTTATTGGTGAACATCAGAAAAAGTGGGACCAGTATTTATATTTATATTTAGTGTAGCTATTTACTGTAACTAGACTTGGAGGTGTGTTTTCTGCAGTTTGTCTAACAAAATTAAACAAATACAAGTGGAACCTGCGTAAAGTGTGTACTTATGGAGCCTATTTAAGGTCCCTAAACAAATGGTTCATTTATGGAAAATTTTATTATTTGGGTAATATTTAATGGAAATTGAAATACATTACAGTTGATAAAAAAAATCATTTTTTTTATTTGAATATATAACCGAATCAATGGAGGGATAGAATAGGTAATAAGACTAATTGCAGCTAAAATAAAGATCTGCTTTAAGCCCTTATTTAAAAAAATACATAGATATGTTTAGTTGTTTACGGTTATAAGGATTTCTGCCCTAATTGTATTACAACTTTTTTCGCCAATTTTCCAATTTTGTTTACTTCTTCTTAAACTATAAATAAGTGTAAATTAACGCGACAACAAAAAAAAGTAAATCGCTTCAGCTCAATAAACTGCAAGCAAGAAAATTCCTTGCAACCAAGTAAATTAGGATGGAAGAGTAACTGAGTAACGATCAATACGTTGTAGAGCCACAGTCTACATTGTTGCCCAATTGAACTCAACTTATTGTACAAAACGCAGTTACATCCTGGTTACATAGCAATACTAGTATCATAATTTACATACTTTACGCTGTTATTTTATCTCTAGACCGCAGTAAGATCTAATTTTATAAATATTCGATAACAATTTTTGCATTTTACGAATATTTGTTTTTAAGGGGTAACATGAAAAGGTGCTTAAAGAATCACCTACATTCCCCGGAGAGGAAACAGTACTCAACTTAAAGTTTTCAATTAAGAGGCTTAATTATCATTAATCAACTCAAACCAAAAAACAATACTTTATTACTAGATACGTGGACGTATTTCAAGGTCCTACTATGAGAAATCTGCCAGAAAATTATCAATTGTTTTAACTTTAAGATGTCCATTTGTTTTGTAAAACGTAGCTCAATTATGATTATTCTATTTTTATTCAACGAAAGTAATTCAGGAGTCTATTACTTAATTTCAAATGATTTCAAATTGATAGCTTTCTTTCATGTGACAAAAACCACTTTATTATACTTTGTCTAACCGATGTAATTTAAATACTTGTTGGATATTAACAACTTCTGAATTGTAACAAACAAAATAACTAAATTTTTGAACTAACCAATTAAAAAAAAATTGTATCAATTTTATCTTCACATCACTTCCATTCAAGGATACAAATTAGAATTTTACCAACTAGAAGTTGCTTTTTATGCAAAACTTTTACATTATAACATGTACACTCATGAAATTTACAACTTGGACACCACAATTTCTGTAAACAAAAGTTTGCACATTGTGAAGCGGGCTTAAGGGTATCATTTACAATTCTAACAGCAGGTAGTCTCAGCAGGGGTTATCTTATAGAAGGACTGTAGAATGAATCATTACACTAAGCACGTTTTAGAAAATAGGTAATTTACGTTGCTTACTTAATTATTTTCTTTAAAGAATATATTTGAAGGTATCGCTAATTAAACACCATAGCTCGATTAATTATCGAATCAAAATTTTGTTTAGGAAATGTTTACAAAATAAAATTAGAAATAATTTTGATTTAAAAAACTTCTACAAGCAATAACTTTTAAATTAAATCAAAAAACTAAACATGGTTATTTGGGTTGACTGATTATTATTTATTTTTAAATAAATCTAACCTACTAATTATTGTAAGTTATTAAAAAAATCATTAAACTCTCTATTCATAATATTTAGTCCTTACAAAATGTATATTTTATGACGTTTAATTTTTTCTGTAGTTAATATAAAAAGTGAAAATAAAAACTAAGGCAATTCTTATTGTCAACGTATATATTTAGTTTTTTGACAAGAATTTATTACATAATTATAATTAAGATACCAAGTTATAGTTAAAAATTAAATGAAAACTTTTTTTTTCAAATAAAGGTATTACTATATAAATAAATATAAGAAATCAATAATGGGTGTGACCTCCATTATTATTGATACATTCTTGAACCGAACGGCAATCGGAACATTAATTTGTACGGTGTTACGTACGAATTTTAGAACATATTTGCAAGTCCTGATTGTTCCACGAACGGTTTGCGGCGTTCCCGCAACTTGTCGGTTTTTTCTCCGACATCAAACAAAATGCGCGCGAATGCGTTTGCAGGTTTGGACGAATTTAAACAAAACGGCGAACAAACTTATGCTGGAGAATTAAATTATTTATTTTTGTCCTCCCATTTGTGGGTTTGTTGTGTTTTAGGTAATATTATGGAGTTGACAGAAGAAAAATGTTTTAAATTAATCAGTGTTTAAGAATGTAAGAAAAAAATGATGTCCCTATTAGCATCATTTGGGCGGGAAATTTTGAAAATAAAAAAAAAGCAAAGTAAATTATAATTTTTTACTCTTCTTTGTGCGTAAAAATTTGGTTGGCACTATCTTCTTGTTTTCCGCAATTTTCTCTTCTCAATAATAAATATATATGAACTGAAAACTACTGAAAATAATTATGGGAACAGCACAAACGTTCCGTTTGTTGTTCGGATTGTGGAAATCATAAAAGATCGTTTGTCGTTCTGTTTGACTTTCGGTTCGTTGTTATGTTTGTTGCTCGGTTTGTTGTTCAGGTGTGTACGAAGCTTTACAACTTAAGCAACAATTTTTTGGCGAATAAAGATTAGTTTGTGATGTAATATTAGAAACACAAATTTATATCATATCAAATTTATGACAACTTAAAACCAAGAACGTGTATGTTATTGCTAAGAAATTATTAAGGAAAAAGCGCAATTGCAGTGTAAATATTTATAATTAGATATTTTCAAAAGTTTATAAGTCCTCTATTGTAATCTTAATACTTAAAAGAAAATCCTGTCCATTAGCATTAAAGGAAATGGCTTTTACTTTATGAATAAGTTTCAATAACAATAGAATATCCTTGTTTGTTTAATTTACTTCCTTTGAGTCATATTGCTCTAAGGGTTGTTACATTGGTCATTAGAAGTATGTAATAAATAAACAATTACCTACTGTTTGAGAAATAGTAGTGTAAACCAATAAATAAAGTAAGAAATGTAAATTCCATTTTAGTTTAAAATTTCAAGTGTTGTGAAAATGCCACCTCATCTCGGTGCTGATTTGAAAGCGCGGATTGTTTTGGAATTAGCGGCGAGCCGTAGCGTGCGTGAAATTTCACGTATGTTAGATATACCAAAAGCACCGTAGGGCATTACCGAGTAAAATGGAATCTTGAACACACTTTGGAAAGAGCCATCGGAAGTGGTAGACCTAAAGTATCTACACGTGCTCAAGATCTCGAGTTGTTTCATTACGTAACAGAACAACCATTTGCTACATACTCCAGGGCTATAGCAGATACACATTTTCCCGGATGCCGTATAACTGCACAAAAAGATTAAAAGAGATGGGAATAAAGAAGTATAATGCTGCTGCGAAAGAAGTTCTCAGTGACGAAAATATGAGACGTCGTCTGGAATTTGCAAGGCGATTTGTGAACGAACCTTTGGAATTTTGGAATCGAGTGATTTTTAGCGACGATAAAACGTTCAATAGCCGCAACGATGGACCACTAAAAGTTTTTAGAATGGAAGGAACTCGTTACGAAAATAATCACATATGTCCTAAAAAACGAAGTGGTTATTTTTTTGTGTATGTGTGGGCTATCGATAGACGTCTTGATTCTGCTGCGTATTTAGATATTTTGGAAACTATTATGAAACCTTCAGTCGAAGTGTTTTATCCAGACGAAGATTATATTTTCCAACAAGTAAGTATTCTTATTTCACTATACTTTCTCCAAAAAATAGTTCGGGATCTGTTGAATTAACATTTTCATAATGTATTTTTGTTGTTAAAGGACAACGCCCCTATTCATACTTCGCGGGTTGTGCGCAATTGGATACGAGAAAATAACTTGGAGCTGTTACCCTGGCCAGCAAAAGCCCAGATTTTAACATTATCGAAAATGTTTGGGCTCGAATACTTGCTGTTATCCGAAGACAACAAGGGCCAAATTTTATACCAGTAAACCGTAATGCACTAATTGCAGCCATTGATACCGCATGGGAAACGATTAATATTAATTATATTGATACCTTGATAGCGTCAATGAGCAGACGCCTCCAAGAATGTATCAATAATAATGGAGGTCACACCCATTATTGATTTCTTATATTTATTTATATAGTAATACCTTTATTTAAAAAAAACGTTTTCATTTAATTTTAAACTATAACTTGGTATCTTAATTATAATTATGTAATAAATTCTTGTCAAAAAACTAAATATATACGTTGACAATAAGAATTGCCTTAGTTTTTATTTTCACTTTTTATATTAACTACAGAAAAAAATGAAACGTCATAAAATATACATTTTGTAAGGACTAAATATTATGAATAGAGAGTTTAATGATTTTTTTTAATAACTTACAATAATTAGTAGGTTAGATTTATTTAAAAATAAGTAATAATCAGTCAACCCAAATAACCATGTTTAGTTTTTGATTTAATTTAAAAGTTATTGCTTGTAGACGTTTTTTAAATCAAAATTATTTCTAATTTTATTTTGTAAACATTTCCTAAACAAAATTTTGATTCGATAATTAATCGAGCTATGGTGTTTAATTAGCGATACCTTCAAATATATTCTTTAAAGAAAAAAATTAAGTAAGCAACGTAAATTACCTATTTTCTAAAACGTGCTTAGTGTAATGATTCATTCTACAGTCCTTCTATAAGATAACCCCTGCTGAGACTACCTGCTGTTAGAATTGTAAATGATACCCTTAAGCCCGCTTCACAATGTGCAAACTTTTGTTTACAGAAATTGTGGTGTCCAAGTTTTAAATTTCATGAGTGTACATGATTTTCACTAACTATTCGCAGTAGCGCATGCTACGCGAGGCTCTTGATTGTTTGTAATGTGAATTCAAATTCAACCTCTTTTTTTTTGGTTATGCGATCCGACTTTATTTACATGTATTCGGTCGGTGCTAATGTGACAAGGTTGTGAATATTGTTTTCCCTTATTTGTCAGCACGTTAATGTTTCATATTGATGAAATGCTAGTGTGTGAGCTTGTATTGCTTACATCTGCATTCTTGGGAAATTATATTTCATGTTTGTTGTTTATTTTTAATAAATAAAATAGATTCAGTAGCCTAAATTGATCTTTTGCCTTCTTCCATGGTGTCAGTATAGAATTTTCTTCTTTTGGAAAGAGTAATCAATTATTGCATTTGGATCTGTGGTTTGTGAGTTGTTGCAGTTGGGATACATACATACATCCTTGCCATAAATGTTGAGTAGCTTGTTGCATAAATTGAAAGCGTTCGAGACGACTCAATTTAATATCTAAAACATCAGGAACTGCAGGGCTGAGAATGGTCGCCCAATGACAGAAAGTGCGATGAGGTCAATGATTGAAATCGTTAGAATCGGTCGTGATTGAGAATAATGGTCGTAAGTTTAGAATAAATTTGATAAGTACCAAAATGCCTTATAAATCTTCAAAAGTTGGGTATACATTGCTTAAAACCCGTTTCAAATGGTGTTTAACGCTTTTCACGCTAACCTCCCAGATTCCACCAATGTGTGGCGCTTGAGGTAGAATAAAATGCCATTATTATTAAGAGTTTCAGCAATGATATTTTGATTTTATTACTACCAATTGTAAAATGTTTTTAATTCAGCACTCGGGTCTTGAAAATGTGTCCCTTTATCACTGTACATATTCAAAGGCTTTCCTCGCTTGGCAACAAAACGTCTAAATGCCAATAAAAATTCACTTGATAAAAGACAAATAAAAATTCTAACCCAGCATTTTATTTTTATGTTTCTCTAGTCAATCGTAAACTTTTGTGAAATAGTGTCATTGGGGAAATTAATTTATTTTGCTCACTTGTGATTAAAAAGGTCACTTTGCTCACTGTTTTGAGTTGAATTTTAATCAATTTGTGCTAACTATTGTGAAAAAAAACTAAAATGGTCTTCTTTTAAACATTATTGAAAATTTACTATACAACTTAACTGGCAGATTTGGTAGAACAGAATAAAACAAATCATTTTTGCTGAATTAAGTAATAACCAGAAATTCTTCGTTTTCAAAACAAAAATGATTTGATCGATTGTGATCGTCATGGTGGTAAAATCATAATCATTAAAAAAAACAACAAATTTAATTTTTATAATTAACTTTTTGAAACGTATTTCTGTTTTATTGTAAACTACATGATCATGGAGACAACTTCATTTGATAAAAAAAAGTAGATTACCTACGTGCCAACGAGAAAGGTGTTTTGTTCATTCGAGAGGTTATTATTTAAATTCTATTACTACGGATAAAATATTTTTTTATTTTTCTTAAACATTACCGCACATTACTTTATTAAACAAATAAACCAAAAATCTTTGTTCACTCTCTTGTACCAGACCTGACGGTAACGAATTCTATACAAATTGTGACTCATCAGAGAGTTGGGTAGGGTACTTTTCATTTGAAAGTTGAGTGTGTACAATGTTTCCATTCCAAGATGCGTGAAGTTAATTTATTTTTGCTGAGTATACTATTAATTTTTCTTACTATAAAGCACAAAATTTATAAATTTATCAGAATCAAACAGTGGATAAATGTTTAAAACTTGTGTTTAAGGTTTTAAAATTGTATCGAACAGGAATAATGACAAGCGATAGTCGGTGTCATCACCTCATGGACAGATGCATGTACTCAGATTAAGTAATCAAATAGTAATAATTGCCGGTATATTACATACTACAGATTTTTACAAATTATTTGTATTTGAGGAAGAATGAAATTTATGCTACAATTACTTTTTAGCAACATTCTTTTATTACTATTGTTATTGGTTCAAAATAATAATTATATTTACCTCAATTTTCTTTGAATTTTAGCAGGATTTTAGTGTAAAATTTTGTGTTAAACTGTTTCATCGCCTGCATCTATTTATTAAACTTGCGCCCCAAATAAACTATTTCTATTTTATTAGGAAATTGAATAATAAATAGTAAATAAGTTACTTGTGCGCTCGAATACCCCAGATCGACTCTAAATTTAATTAAATTCAATGTATTCCTTAATATTCAAATAATAAATAAATACATAATGTTTGCAATGGAAACCCGTTCTAAAAGCATCTTGTTGTTTGTACATCTGTTTGGCAGATTTCTACCGTTTACATCCCAATAATTATCCCTAATGTTGCCTAATAACAATGTCGGTTCTGAAAGAAGCAACTAATTCTGTTTGCTGATAAAGAGTAAATGAAATGAAAAATGCATGTTTAAGATTACCGTCTACCCGAAGAAGACCTTTTGCGTAAAGATAAAACAAAACTTTTGGTACAGATATTTTTTTTGATTAATTAAATTCAATAAAGCCTGATTTAATTCGTTGTACGCATTTTTTGTTTTACAAGTTCTAATGAAACGCAGTACCCAAATAGTGGTTCTTTTTAATTTATTTAAATTAAAAAAATCCTTTTTAATTTATTTAATTTAAAAGAATCCTTTTTAATTTATGTATTTAAATTAATTATTATTATAATCAATAAACCTCTTTTACCGCTTACGCAGTGTCGAGGGTTACAATTGTACAAAAAAATACCTCCTCCCTTTCTTAAACTATATAAATTGTTTTTATTATCATTTTTTGTTTAGTTGAGTTTTTGTGTTGTGTTCCTCCATTTTTTTTTCTATCTTTTGCTATTTCTGTTGCATCTTTCCAATTTAAACCTAATGTTGTTATTGTTTCACCAACCACTTGATTCCATGTTTTCTTTTTCTTCCTCTTAACTTTTTCCAGTGGGTCTTGCCATCCTTATTTGTTTAACTTGCCGGGTGTCTTTCATTCTGCATAAGTGTCCAAACCATCCTAGTCTTTGTTTTTCTATTTTGTTTAGTATACTGTACACATTTAGCTTTGATCTTATTTCTTCGTTTCTTATTTTATCTAGTCTATTTACTTCTTTAATCAATCTCAAACTTTTGATTTCTACTGCTTGCACTGAATTGATTCTTATTCAAAACCCAGTTTTCACTGCCATAAGTCAGTATAGGCGTAAGAATGGTTCTGTGTATTTTTATTTTGGTGCTGGTAGATATTTTTTTTTTCAGTATTGTCGTTCTTATGAAATGTATCACATTATTTGTCTTTCTTATTCTGTTATTAATTTCCAAATCTACTTTTCCTGTTTCTTTTATTTTTATACCTAGATAATCGAAGTTTGTTACTTGTTCTAATCTTATGTTATTTGATTTTAGGTTCGTTATTTTTTCTTCTTTCGTTACTGCTAGAATGTTTATTTTCTCAATATTTATTGTCATACATTTTTTTCTTAAAAGTCATTCCAAATTATTAAGTTTTTTTGCATGTCTTCTTCGGTTTTTGCAAGAATTGCTAGATCATCTACGTAGGCACATTGAGATATAGTTACAGGTTTAAGCAAGTAATTGCCTATTGTAATTTTACTGACTTTTTGTTCTGCTAACTTTATTATTTCATCCATAAAAATGATAAATAATAGTGGACTGAGTTCTGCTCCTTGTTTCAAACCATTTTTAATGTGGAATTCTTCTGAAATGTCATTTTGTGTTTTTACTTTTTTTTTGTTTCTCTATATATACGCTTTCAATAGCTTCGATTAGTTGACCTCCAATTTTAGTTTTAGTTTTAGAAAAACGGTAAACTAGGCGGAAGTCATTTTACGCCATTTTCTGACAATATTATTCACCATAGTGCAACCTAAATGCCAATAGAGGCGCAAAAGTCAATTAATCGTATATTTTTGTTTATATACTTGTAGCGGTAACTTTAGCCTCCGTTGACATTGACAACAATGCTACGTCGCGTTTTAAAATTATATTTGAAATATTTTAATCAGTTCATTTGTGGTTCTAATAAACGATGACCTACGGCAAATTGACGTGTAGTTTTTTTATCTACTTCTTACTACTTTACAACTACATCTTCATTATTTAATATCAAGTCAGAAGTGCATTCATACCTTTAGGGTAGTTAAACGCCAAGTACAGCAATTTTTATTGCTATTATTTATATGTTTTATAATATGTTGCATATTGGAACAATTAATTCGTATGTCATATACAGGTGTACCTAAAAAACACCGACAAAATTTAAGAGGTGATTCTGTGTTAAAAATTAAGATGGGTATTCGGTATGAAATTTTATCAAAATTGCTCCGAAGATTTAGAAAAAAAGGTTTTTCTTTTTTATTTTCTTTGTAGCTAACAACACGAAACTTGCTAAGTATTATTTGTTAATAAAGCAAAACATATTTTGAAATTTTTACAATCTTGAATTATGGTTAGAAAGGGTTGATATAGTCAACCCCTAAGATATTTTTTTTATAACTTTTTTCTTATTAAAAATTTTTCTCTTAAAAAAAACATGACCGAAAAAAAAAATAAATAGAATGCATTTGCAGAAAGATGTTAATCTGTGCTTTGCAGTGACATTCATAAACACAATAATACTGATACCACGATTGTGGAATGTCATTTTCTGTTGCCTTTCTTATTGTTTCACAAGTTACATTATTCGATTAAAAATATGTATGCATTAAGAATTTAGAAATGACAGATATGAATTTTACATAGAGTCGTACCTACTAACGGTAATGCATTTTATTTATTTATTTCTCGTAATGCTTCAGTTTTCGAAACAAACTTGTAGAAAAAAAGTTAGTAAATTGATTCAGGTTTTCAGCTTTATATTCAGGTGAAATAAGAAAGTAATTGAGTAAGTCCCTCCAAATTATTATTTATATCATTATGTTCCTTGTTACTACCTCCACCATAGGAAGCCTAATAACAAGGAACATAATTATATAAAAAGTAAAATCTTTTTTAATTTTTAGAGGGTTGTAACTTTTCCGGGAAGAGACTCTTTGAAAGATTTATAACAAATATTTACCTTAATTTTCGTCACAGAATCACCCCAATAAAATTTTTCGGTGTTATTTAGATACACCTCGTATAGTATGTCCCCGGATCGATTTTAAAAGAAAGAACATTTCTTATTTTTGATTACCCTTGATATTTTGTCCTGCTTATTTTCAATTCTCCAAAACACAAAAAATAATTTTTCTAATTTTGGCATATAAAGTGACATTTTTCATAATTGTAGTAGGTGTCAAAATGGTCTAACTTTCGTAACTAGTTACGAGAAGTAATATTTTTCGTAATTAGTTACGAAAAGTAAAGTTTTTCGCTTGTCAGATTGTTTTCACATTTGTTTTGGAAATGGTAAACATCGCAATATCGGTCACAATTGATTAGAATTTGAATTAGAAATAACAAATATAATAGAAAATAAAAAAAACAAAGGGAAAAAGATAATAGATTTCAAAAATAGAAAATATAGGCGTAATAAGATGAAATGAAAGGATCGAATACAAGAAAAACAATGAGATACTGTATGAATGATGCAAGGAAGTAGAGGCACTGAAAATAAAATACGGGGAAAAGGAGAGAAGAAAACATTATGAAAGAGGTGGATATGAAAAAGAAAAAATAAAGAGGCTAAGACACGAAAGGAAGATGTATAAAAAAGAAGTAATATCAAGATATTAAGACACACAAATGCAAGAAAGAAGAGCAAGAACAAAGGAAGGAAAATATAACCAGAAGTATAAAAATTAATAACAGAAAGAGTTCCAAAGCTAAAAGAAAAAGAAATAATAAAAAATTTAGAACAGGAAACGAAGAAAAGGAGAATAATTACTGGATGAGTAATGAAGAGCGACTGTGAAAACTGTGTGGAAATGAATGAGAAAACAGAACACATTAAAAAGAATGCCGAGAATAATAACCTATAATAACCAGAAGAAATAGAGTGGTGGATACTATTAAGAAAGTGACAAAGGAGAAGAAAAGAAATATTGAAGACCTTGTGGGTGTGGGAGTTATGAAAGATGTATTTATGTTTTAAAAATTTGTTTAAAAAACTAAATCTTTTTTAATTTAAATTCTATGCCATAATGATTTTAGTCTGGTGTTATAGATTATTATTTGCGTGTTGTTTCTGATGTTTCTACCCCATATGGCTGTATGTAACTGGCTTATGCCTATTCTTATTTGCTCTTGTCTACTTTTATTTTTCTCCTCTGTAGTTGCATTTTTAGTAAGTATGAATTCTAGTTATCTGAATTTAACTGTGCCTTTGATTTGTATATTTTCTTGTACTTGAAGGTTTCTTATTTCCTTGTCTATCATTGTTAGGTACTTTGCCTTCTTTATATTTATTTCCAACCCTGATTTTCCATTTCTTTCAGTTTCTAACTATGTAGAGAACATTTTTTTACAATTTTTCAGTTTTAAATTAAAGTGAGTGATTTACTAAAAAAATACTTCGATGATAAAGTGCAACTAAATAACCATGTGTAGAGTGATCCTGACTTGACACCACTGTAAGGATCCCATTTTGACAAAGAAAGGAATATATGGAAGTTGGGGAGGTATTAAAATGTGAAACTATAATACACGGATGTCATTTTCACCGTTTAATGTATAACTTCAGTTATATTTGTACGGATGCCAATTTGTGCGCCAACTGTAGATATATATATGTATATATATAATACAAGGTGATTAATTACTATTTGGAAATAATTTAACACTAGAATCCTGACCTTTAATTATGAAGATTTAACCCAAAACACCTAGATGAAAGGTCGCTCATTACTAAGTTACAGGGTGTTTTGTTTAAAAATTTAAAAACGATTTGTGCTTAGTATAAAAATTTCAAAAAACGCCTAAAGCTGTTAGATAATGAGGTTAGATTAAAATTTTATTTATCTATTTAATTTGGTTTCTAATTTTTGTTAAGTTAAAACAAAACTGATGTAAAATAGAAATTTTCTTTAATAATTATTGGTTGTAACCAACAGAAAAACACTAAAAACTGCACCAAAAACTTTACTCGGACACGTGTTTCAACAGCTAAGTCTAAACCTAAGTTGTTTTGGTATAATATTTCCACATTCTAAAAAAACTCTACGTGTATCAGCAATCATTTTGGGAAGAGGATTCGTAGATATTAATGAATAGGAGCCTTCATTAAGCATCACCTGAACTGACTCAAAAAAAAAATGATTGCTGATACCCGTAGAGTCTTTTTAGAATGTGGAAATATTATACCAAAACAACTTAGGTTTAGACTAACGGTATCTAAACCCGGTTCTTCCTAGAATGTATTGTTTACCTAAGATACATAAACCCGGAAAAGCAATGCGTCCCATTGTTTCAGGTATTAATGCTCCTACTTATCTGATATGTAAATGGTTGTCAAATAAATTCAACAGTTTTGAATATCAACAATCAAATTTCAGTGTTCAAAATTCATACGATTTTATTGAAAAAATTAAAAACATTGAGCTGACTGAGAACGAAGTTTTAGTTTCATTCGATGTCTGTTCATTGTTTCCAAGCGTTCCGATAGATATCACTTTAGATTATTTGAAAGATATGTTACACCAAAACCATTTAGACAATTCAGAAGTAGATAATTTTATTAAATTAGCAAGATTATGTATGAGTCAAACTTACTTTCAAATTAAAAATAATATTTATCAACAAAATTATGGTACAACAATGGGTAACAGCTTATCTCCGTTTATGGCTAACGTGTTCATGGGTAAATTTGAAACTGATTTAAAAAATAATTTAGATTATTTTCCTAAAATTTGGTGTAGATATGTAGATGACGTTTTTGCAGTCATCGACACTAAAGTTTACAGCCCTCAGCAATTTGTAGAAATTTTAAATTCAAAATTTGAGACGATCAAGTTTACCTATGAAACAGAAACAAACCTTAAGTTACCTTTCCTAGACACTTTAGTGACAAGAAATGGCAACAAACTAGATATAGATATTTATCGTAAAGACACTAACACTATGAGGTTTATAACAAATGATTCCAACCATAGTATGCAACATAAACTTGCATCTTTTAACTTTTTGATTCACCGATTATTACATTTCCCATTGTTAAAACAAAACTTTGATAAAGAACTGCGAAATATTAAGCAGATTGCATCATACAATGGTTTTTAAGAATCAATTGTCACAAACATAATTACAAAACATAAACATAAGTTAAACATTAGAAACATTACAACGTTAAGAATTAGTAATAGCAAAATAGATAAGAAATATGTCAAATTACCAAATTATCCCACATCATAAAAGGTCTTCAAAAAATATTTTCAAAATTTGATTAAAAAACAGTAACCTCTAGTAGTAACAACTTGCAATATCTTTCAGGCAATCCGAAAGACCCAATAGAAATGTGTGATAAATCGGAAATATATAAAATTAATTGTAAAGACTGTAACCAAGTATATATAGGGCAAACCAAGAGACCTATTAAAACTCGTTTTAAAGAGCACGTAGCTCTTGTCAAATATCATCGCACAGATAGGTTCAGTGTTGCCATGCAAATGCTTGAAAATGGCCATAGAGTAGGCGACATTAAATTAATTAAGAGGGTAGACAATAAAAACGAACTTGATTCTTATGAAAATTTAGAGATTTTTAAAAACAGAAATTTACTTATAAATTATGATGATAACGGTCCATTAGGATTTTCGGAATTATTTAAGCTTATCTAAGAATCAATTAAGTTTAACGATGCGTGATAAGCAGATAGTATATATAAGCTTCCCGTTGTTTTTAATTTTAGTATTGGTATCGCTGATGATGACAGCTTAGCTGTTGAAACACGTGTCCGAGTAAAATTTTTGGTACAGTTTTTGGTGTTTTTTTGTTGGTTAAATAGACGCTGCAGTTGGTGTTCCTTTCCTTTGATTTTTAGTTGTTTTATTGAATTCGCACCGGTTACACATCATCCACATAAAAATCATATTTAATAATATTTTCCTTCGCTCGGATAATTTTTCATTTAAATCGGCAAGTTCGAAATGAACGTATGGCTAGGTATGGTGCTGAAGTCGTTCCAAAAGCAACTGTTTTTAATTCCTTCTTCCTTCCTTCTAGCTAAATTTTTTTTTGAAATTTGTGGTAATGAGAAAACAGAGAGTTTTCTCGGTTCTACGCACTGCCATTAATTTATAGGTAAACCAATATGAAGTGTATACAAACCATCGAAATATATACGTATCTTTGAAGTTTTACTGTGTTCCTCAATAACTACATGATGCTGAAGAAAGCATTTTCGAACAAATTTGATTGTTGAATAAAATTTAAAAAATGTTAGATCACGTTCAAAATGTTTTTCGAGCTAATAAAATCGCCATCTTGTAACGTCAAGTGAATTGCAAATTTCACAAATATACTGTTTTAAATGAATTCTAACAAGTTTTGCATCGATATTTCTAGTTGTTGTTTGTATATGATCGTTATTACGCACTCTGTCATCATGTTATTGAAACGGGTTTGCACAAATATGACAGTTTTCGAAAGAGATAAAAGCAATACACTTGTTTTGAGTAAGATAAACTGTCTTAACATCATCATCCAAGCGGTTAGAAAAAACTTCGGCGCAATGTCAAATAAGATATGAAATACAGGGTGGGGCAGTTTATACGCGTCGGACAAAATATGGAATTTTTTTAAATATTTTGAAAACATGAAAATGAAAAAATAAAACCATTATTTTGGGATATACAAAGAGTTCATATACAAGGTATACATATCAAAGTTATGTTTTTTTAAATGGAACCTAGTGTTTTTTATGATATTTGAATTTTACAGTCAAGATAACTATAAGTTGTTATTATGTTTCCTATACCAAAAATTAACTGAATAACTCGATAGAGATAGAAATTGGGTATTAGAAATGCTTAAGCAATCTTTCCTAAAAATCAATTTTCTCTAGAATGATGTAAAAAAAGCAGAAGGTGCCATTTGAAAAAATTGACTTTTTGATCATTTTTGATTGTGATATTTGAAAATTGCCTGTGCCCATATGGTATAAAATAGAACAACCAGTAGGACATCCAGAGTAGGCGTGGATTTTCGGACAACTGCTCTATAAATTTAATTTTATAATCTCAACTGATTTGCGAGATACACATTTTTTCGTTAAATATTACAAAGACCATTTTTTTGGAAAATATGACATGTCAAAAACGGTCAAGGATAAGATAACATAATATACAAACTCAGAATTATATGGCAATCGACTCACGTAAAAAGAATTATAGGTTTGTATTTAAAAAAAAAAAGTTAATAGCAATTTTTGACACACCCTGTATAGCTGAAAGTCTGTAAATATTTTTATATGTATAATAATAATCAAGTACTCTAGTTTAAGAGCATTTTTTGTCCAATCCTTTTGTTATATTATATTTCAATAAATAATTATAAAAATCAACACTGATGTTCAAATAACAGTTCTAAATCAAAAATTGTAACTACCCATTTTTTCACCTTTTCGGATGAATTGGATGTATGCACCAATTGTTGACGTATAGTTTCCTTTCTCAATTTGTCGTTTGCATTATATACGACATACAAACTTAAAACTTCTAAAATCGATGGTATAGGTTTGGAACAATATATTGTTTCCGTACGAGTGAAATATATTAAATTACATTTTGTTATGTTTCGTTCCATTCTTGTGATATCAGAGTTGATAAATGTAAACAAAATTCAGAGATTGTTTTGAAACACCAAACAATACACAAATAAACAATAAACGTCAAATCAATTTAAATACATTGAAAAGAAAATGTATTTATCATTTTAAGGAACTATCGCTTGAATATGACACGAAAAATTCAAGCAGCGGCATTTCTGGTTAAAATAAGCAAGTTTAATTGCGACAATATAACCAAATGTGCTTATTACAATGTAACGTTTAGAAATGTATAAATAATTTGTATAATTTGCGTTCAACAGTATGAATATTAAACATTACAAGCAATATGTCAGAAAATGTCCAATATCACAAAACAGTAGAAATCTAAACGCCGAACTTGATCTGCCGATAAAAGGGCATTTGAAGCCGAGACCCTTTATTTTGAAGGTTTATCGATATGTTATTCGCAACAGCCGAAATCGGCCGCTGTCCGAATTTTTTGCCCACAACGCGTTTTGTGTATTGCAGTTTACCCACGAAGCGATTAAGAAGATTTCTATCGAGCAGTGAGCAAAACGAATTACCCAGAACGCGTTGTGGATAAACTACGTTACTCAGGAAGCGAAATTATATTTCGGGCGGCTTTAATCATCGCGTTCTGGTCATAAAGCTTTACCCACAACATTAAAATATATAACATAATTATATGTTAATAAACATAAAAAACACATTAAAATAAAAAAAGACACAGAAAAAATAATATGGAAACATAAAAACCAGAAATAAAAAAGCAAAAAACATGTTACTTATTTTTACAAGACGTGCTTTGATGGCATTTTGAATTGCATTTAATATTTGATTTTAGGCACTTACATGCTTTTGTGTGGCACCCTTTATAACAATTACACCGAACAAAACCTTGCTTAGACCCAGAAGATAATTTAGCTTCTTCTCGCACGTTGACAGAAGAATCTGAGGGCACTTCAGATAATGATAAAAATACTGAAGGTGATAATTGAAACTCATTCCGGCTGTATAATCGTTTCAGTTTTCCATTTTTAGTACCGAGAATATAAAACCTTGGTCAGTCTTGTCTATAATGATTGCTAATACATTCCTAGGAGCTAGACGTCCCCGATCTACCTCTGGTATATTTACTAAAACATTGTCACCTATGTTGGCAGGTGGGAATTTGTGTTGTGATTGGGCAAGCATTTTATCAGCCTGTTTTTCTAGCCCCCGTTTGCAACCTTTTCTCTCCGTATCAGCTGCTCTTTTATTGCTACATAATTTACATATTGGTAAATCCAAATTAGCAGCACATTCGATATGAACTGACTCATTGCATTCAATACATACATTTTGGATACAAGGGAGATACATAATATCACAAATAAAACATTTGGTCATACTGTCAGTATCATTCTTGTTACCATCGTTAAAATTTCCATCACCGCTATTATTATCTGTTTCAGTTATTGTCGCATTAGGTTCCTCATTTATGGTATTTGTTTCAAAGACTCTTTTATTAATTTTAAATGTTCTTCTAGTTGTTCTTCCGTCTTAATTGTATTAATGACAGAGGTATCTAAACATGTATCCAACAGTCCATTTTTTGTGGACTTCCAAACATAGCCTCATAAGGTGTCCGCTTTATGCCCGTATGGAAACTGCGATTTTTGTGCTTTGAATAATGCGAAGACCTCTTGCCCAGTTCTGGCATTGATTGTCTGACATCCAGGCTACAAGACTATCACGAACATCTTGATTTGCCCGTTCAACGGAACCCTGACTTTGGGAGTGTCGAGGTTTGCCATGGACCAATTTGAGAGCAGACCAACTAGCTGCTAACTTTTCAATTACCTAAAAGTTGACACTTTGATGAAGGAAAGCCCTTGTGTGAAGCCATTACACTTACTTGATTACAAAATTCTCTTCCGTTGTCGCTATGTAATATGTTCGAGCACCAAACAAACAGAAGATATCAAGAATAACTTCTGCTACTTCATCCGCCGTTTTTGTTTTAAGTGGTCGCAATATAACATATTTCGTTAGATGATCTTGATAATTAAGAATAAATTTATATTCTCCATCAGGTTCACTCTGCATATCGATGAGGTCAACCTATAAAAGTATACTTCTATAAAACAGAGTAAAAAATATTACAAAAAAATATTACCTGGCATCGAGAATTCATTTCACTCATAATTAAAGGTTTAACAACTAATCCCTTACTCTTTGCTTTCTTTTTCAAGGCACATGATTGACACAGACTTAAATATATCAAAATTACTTCTCTAGTTATATTACAGTATTTATTTTTCAATTCATTTTCCATGGCCTTCTCTTTTTATGTCCTATTTGTAAATGTGCTGTGTGTATTATATCATACATCTCACTTGCTGTACAGTAAAAAATTAAACCTGATTGGATTCTTGATTTTCTTTACTGACTAGTTTATCTTTTTCTTCAACTGTCAATAAATCATATCGTTTTAATCTACGATAATCTTTTGATGATAATTCAAGACCATCCCGTTTCTTTTGTCGAGCAATTTTGGTTTCTTGAACTATTTCTAAGTAACGTTCATCCGATAATAGAAACGACCTGTCTTTCTTTTCCAACATTAGGATCCGCAATCTTTCTTCAAATTCAGCTTTCATCTTGTTTAAAATAATTGCCGGTACACAAAACACACAACAAATAAAAACCTAACCAATAATTACGCACGTGCTTCGCTATACAAGAACGTGCTTGTTATGGATTAATATTTGTTCGTCAAGATACTGACAATGCATTTTGGGTAAAACGTAAAAGCCCGAACGCGACGTGGGTAAACAAAATATCCACAATGCGAAACAAAGCCGCCCGAAATATAATTTCGCTTCCTGAGTAACGTAGTTTATCCACAACGCGTTCTGGGTAATTCGTTTTGCTCACTGCTCGATAGAAATCTTCTTAATCGCTTCGTGGGTAAACTGCAATACACAAAACGCGTTGTGGGCAAAAAATTCGGACAGCGGCCGATTTCGGCTGTTGCGAATAACAGATACATTTGGCAAGGGTTTACTAGTAATGATGTTTTCGCTGTATATCAAGGGAATACCAAAGCTTTCCTTTTAGTTTGTCGTCGCTCGTGTTCAAAGAACGAATTCATTTCAAGAAAAAAACTTATTTCTTTAATTGTAGTACTCACCTGTGAATGAGACATTTCTTAAGTACTTTAGTACTAGGGGACCCAAAGGCGCTGGTTTTAATTCGTCGCAGAAGTAAAACGGATCATTTCCGCAATGGTCTTCAATTACATTATGTACGGCGTGTGCAACTGCATAAACCGCATCCACTGAAACGAAAGGAAAACACTTTTATCACGTAATAATGAAAATTATTTTATGTTTAGTTAAACTACAAGAGTAATAAAAGTTTCGCAAAATGAATCATTTGCATATTGACGTTTGCAAATGTATACTTTCCAATTCCTCCACTAAATACACTTTAGAAACATGAATACTCAATTTTCGACCTATTTTTGTTTGTTACAATAATTTCTACATATAATGTGTTTTAGAGGCTCTATATAACTTTATAGTATAATCCATCTATTAGCTCTTAACTACCTAAAAACGATAAGACAATTATTAGGGTTTAAAGTGTCCTTTAGGGTTACTGTGGATTTCCGAAACCTAAAAGTTTCTAAACTTGACAATTTAAAATCTCTCAACTGCTCGTTTCATAATCTAAATTATATTAAATCCTATAAGTAATTAATTTTAACCGTAATACAATTTACAGTTAATTACAATTTTCATTTTTAACCAAACGCTTGCATGATGGGTAACATGAAGTTTCTCAGAACTGAAAAAATAGTTAACTAACAATTTGAATATTTTATCTACAGTTCCTTAGTGAAATGTGACCTACCCCGAAAAGACGTTTTCTACCTTTAACGTAGTAAGTATAAATAGTGTTTATTTTGGGTAATACTGATTATTTAGGATTTGTAATTGACACGGTTTGCATCGTAGCAAATCTAACATTTATACTACTGTACTTAAAACGGTTTACACAATTAAAATAATTTTTTGGGTTGAACACATATTACTGGTAATTTATTCCTAAATTAATTCGGAGTGTATAATTTACTAAGAATACTGCAAAATTGTATCTAATGGTCACAAGAATGTCGCTTAATTTTAAAAATTCCGATGATGTCCTAATACACTTTAATCCAAATTTATCAATTAATTTGGCGGCCGTTGCCAATTCGGCGGGTGATGGTGCAATAATAATTTTACCAACTGAAACTAAAACTAATTGCAAATGTTTCCAGGACACTGTCCAATAGCAAAAAAAAATATTTGCAAATTGAAAAAGAGCCATTGTCAGTAATTTTTGGGTTAAATAAATTTCACCAGTATTTGTACGGTACAAAAAACAATAATAAGTATGTAAGTATATTTCAGTGCAATAGCGTTGAATACATAGAAAATAAATATAATTGAGATTAAAATGTACAACTTATCTATGTATATACACGGTCATTGATAGTCGATGGTAGGTTAGACGTTTATAGAAAATCTGTAAACTTGCCTACTGCCATAAATAGAGACGATCTATCTTTTTAAAATATTTTTATTTTGGTGGTGTTGCCGCTTCTACTCAAAACTAGTAACAACTTAGTAATTTTTAATAAAACACCCTGTATGTTATTCAATTTTTAGAATCACAATTTTTTACTGATAATTTTTTTGAATAGTTTCCTACACCAGTTTTAGAGATAATAATTCTTTTAGGTTATTTTCTTTCAAAATATGATCCCACCAAAATTTCAATGTAGCTGGTATTTGAACCCATATAAGGCTGAAATTTTAGATGCAGTTTGCAGAAGCCTTGTATTTAACAGCTTTCTAAATAAATTTATTTCATCTTATACAGGGCGGTTTAAAATTAATGATTTTAACGTGGCATACAAAAAAATCAAAACTTTATTTTTTCAAAAGTGAACACCCTGTAGATTCCTTAAAATTCTGATAAACAATTAAAATGCCTTCAAGTTAATATATCATAGTAGTATAGCTAACTCGTCAACTTTTCGAAATAATCGCAATGATTGTTAAAAATCACATTGTCTTCACATAATTTGAATTAGTTAGCCATGAAACGCCAAGTGATTTGACAATTGCTCTATTATTTACTGTGTTTGACAGACGTCAAAGTTTTGAAAACGTGATTGTAATTTACTAGTTAATAATTATTCAAAAACAAATTACAATGGAGCGAAATAATTATTCCCATGAAGTTTTGATAAATCTTTTATTCTTCATGGACAATGTGACAAAATTGTGGCAAAAACATGTAGGAAATTCAAATGAAAATAATTTTAATGCCTTATTATTTATTTGACTTTGATGGGATGTATTGATTAAAGCCACATCGACTTCTAAAAGCTTCTGGTTCTTCGTCTATTGTTAAGAATTCTCCAGGTGTATATACGGACTTACAATTAGCAACAAGTAAATCAAAAACTTCTCGTATTAGCACTAGATCTTTGTTCTTCTCTTGTTATCAGATCGTCAAAACGTAAACAACGTAGTAGAAACAGAAATCTTTGATTGGACATTGTTAACCAGAATCTTTCACCTCCTATATCGTGTCTATCCCACAATTCTTTTCAATTTATCTGACCACTTTTATAGACTCCAACAAAATTTAGTAAACTAACAAGTTCTTATTTCTATGACACCAGTGCTTCTGGTCGATCTTTCTCTTTTGTATTTGTTTGTTATGCTTTCAATATATCAACTAGTGTTTTCTGTAATAATTTGTAGTATCTCTTTTAAATTAAATAATTCATAACATTCAGTTTGGGATCTCATATTTCTAGCGTTTCGTTCGACACCAGGTAACTTTCAAATTAAATTCATGGTGTTGCCAGAAATTACGGGAAAACTTCTGGACCCTTTTTGAAAAAGGAATGATTTAAAGATGCAAAAAACTACAAGCTCCTATTTAGGCGACGTTCCGCTCCCTTGATTAGTGGGAGCTTCTTCTGGCCAGTGCCTCTGGTTATTGTGTCGTACGAGACAAATAACCAAGCACGCCTACTAGTTTACTCGGGGGTGTAGCAAGGCTGCTTTGGACGCGCACAAAGGTCCCGGGTAGTTTGACCGATTTCGCCCGCGTGTGTGGTAGGTTGCGTGGTGCTGCGTTACGGGACTAACGCTCTGAACCTGATAGGCGTCTCTACGTAGGGTTCAGGACTTTTTGATGTATTGGCGGTCTCCCAATTTGTCGTAGGGGCAGGGTTGCTTTTGGGGCGTTCTCTTCCCTTTCTTTGTATGGAATGAGTATTGAGATATGATACTTTCCCAGATATTCTGTTGGTCTCTCGCTGCAGGTTACTTTGTAACTCGTGAGAGAGGTTTGAGTCAAGATGCGGTATAGTCCATCTCGACGTTGTAGGAACTTCGTTGTTTTTTTCGCGGCGTTTCTTAATGGTTGTGTGTTTACTAATACCGGATCGCTTGGTCTGAATGTTGGTGCATCTCGGCGTCTCTTATAACCAGACAACTGCTTTGTCTTGTGTTCTTTCGTTGGTTTCTCGGGCTGGTTATAGAATGTCTGTTATTCTTAACAGGTAAAGTGTAATAGTGGAAACGAATGTGTCGTTTTCGAAGATTGCTTTCTGATCTCTGGTGACATAATCTGTGATGCGGGGTTTTCTTCCAAATGTTAGAATCGCTGCTGTATATGCAGTGCTTTGACAGCGAGCGTTGTTTAGAGTGAATCTAATTGCTGGTAGCTTGTCTGGCCAATTGTCATGGGAACGTTGTACCAGGATGGGTAGTTGTGGTTTCAAATCCTTATTTTGTCGTTCCACCGTATTTTCTTGTAGGTGATATACTGGCTTTGATGTATGTTCAGGCAGTGGGTTCCGTGCTACTTCACACCTCGTTCGAATTGCGTACCATTGCGACTTAAGAATATTTCTTTAAAAAGGGTGATGGCGGACGTCTCGGCATTTGCTGTTTGGATGGCGAAGAGCTCCACCCATTTTGACATGGTATCTTTAGCTATCAGAATTCATCGTTCGCCAGAGGGTGCCTCTGGGAGTAGACCAAACAAGTCAATCGCTCCAAGCGCTGTGCCGGAGCAACCCTGCTGGTTTCTGATTGTTTTCCTTGAATCATTAGCACTCAATACACAGCATCGGGCGTGATTTGTGATATCCTTCCTCATACCAACACAGTAGTGGCTATACGATGAAAGGTTCTATTTTTACCATAGTGGCCTGCTGTGGGTGCGTCGTGGTACTCTTGGAGAATGGCTTCCCGTTCCTGTGTAGGGACTACCTGCTGAGCGCCTTTGCTATCGGAGTCTGGAGTTTATCAAAATATGATTCCGTTATGTTACATTAAGCAGTTTCTAGTGGAAGTGCATGTGCAATTCGTGAGCACGTTTAAAATTGAGTGAAAATTGTGATTAAATAAAATTTAAGTTAACAAAGAAATAACAGACATAAAGAAAATTACCCCATGAGTCAGATACATTGAAATTTGAATGAATTAATAAAACGTAAATACAAAATTATGCGAAATTAAAAACGAAAAACACTGATAAGGAGAATAATAAATTGCAAAACAACTGTGTACGCTTTTTGCGTGAACGCAATATCGTAATGCAACGACAGAGGTGTACTCAAAATAATTGAACGACTCTTTTAACTAATTGATATTTAAAAATATATAAATATTTATCGTTAATACAATTAAAAATTAAATAAATAGAAACGAGTGAGTAACACAACTTGAAAATAAGGTAAGAGTAGTTTAATTTTCGAAAATACGAAACGCCGATAAGATTCAGGTACACTCATGAAATTTAAAACTTGGACACCACAATTTCTGTTTTGTAAACAAAAGTTTGCACATTGTGAAGCGGGCTTAAGGGTATCATTTACAATTCTAACAGCAGGTAGTCTCAGCAGGAGTTATCTTATAGAAGGACTGTAGAATGAATCATTACACTAAGCACGTTTTAGAAAATAGGTAATTTACGTTGCTTACTTAATTTTTTTCTTTAAAGAATATATTTGAAGGTATCGCTAATTAAACACCATAGCTCGATTAATTATCGAATCAAAATTTTGTTTAGGAAATGTTTACAAAATAAAATTAGAAATAATTTTGATTTAAAAAACGTCTACAAGCAATAACTTTTAAATTAAATCAAAAACTAAACATGGTTATTTGGGTTGACTGATTATTACTTATTTTTAAATAAATCTAACCTACTAATTATTGTAAGTTATTAAAAAAATCATTAAACTCTCTATTCATAATATTTAGTCCTTACAAAATGTATATTTTATGACGTTTCATTTTTTTTGTAGTTAATATAAAAGTGAAAATAAAAACTAAGGCAATTCTTATTGTCAACGTATATATTTAGTTTTTTGACAAGAATTTATTACATAATTATAATTAAGATACCAAGTTATAGTTTAAAATTAAATGAAAATTTTTTTTTAAATAAAGGTATTACTATATAAATAAATATAAGAAATCAATAATGGGTGTGACCTCCATTATTATTGATACATTCTTAGAGGCGTCTGCTCATTGACGCTATCAAGGTATCAATATAATTAATATTAATCGTTTCCCATGCGGTATCAATGGCTGCAATTAGTGCATTACGGTTTACTGGTATAAAATTTGGCCCTTGTTGTCTTCGGATAACAGCAAGTATTCAAGCCCAAACATTTTCGATAATGTTAAAATCTGGGCTTTTTGCTGGCCAGGGTAACAGCTCCAAGTTATTTTCTCGTATCCAATTGCGCACAACCCGCGAAGTATGAATAGGGGCGTTGTCCTTTAACAACAAAAATACATTATGAAAATGTTAATTCAACAGATCCCAAACTATTTTTTGGAGAAAGTAAGAATAAGTAAGCCCAACAAACTTCTGGACCCCGCGCACTAACCCAACCCCACACATTCACAGAAAAATAACCACTTCGTTTTTTAGGACATATGTGATTATTTTCGTAACGAGTTCCTTCCATTCTAAAAACTTTTAATGGTCCATCGTTGCGGCTATTGAACGTTTTTTCGTCGCTAAAAATCACTCGATTCCAAAATTCCAAAGGTTCGTTCACATATCGCCTTGCAAATTCCAGACGACGTCTCATATTTTCGTCACTGAGAACTTCTTTCGCAGCAGCATTATACTTCTTTATTCCCATCTCCTTTAATCTTTTTTGTGCAGTTATACGGCATCCGGGAAAATGTGTATCTGCTATAGCCCTGGAGTATGTAGCAAATGGTTGTTCTGTTACGTAATGAAACAACTCGAGATCTTGAGCCCGTATAGATACTTTAGGTCTACCACTTCATACGTAAAATTTCACGCACGCTACGGCCCGCCGCTAATTCCAAAACAATCCGCGCTTTCAAATCAGCACCGAGATGAGGTGGCATTTTCACAACACTTGAAATTTTAAACTAAAATGGAATTTACATTTCTTACTTTATTTATTGGTTCACACTACCCCTTCTCAAACAGTAGGTAATTGTTTATTTATTACATACTTCTAATGACCAATGTAACAACCCTTAGAGCAATATGACTCAAAGGAAGTAAATTAAACAAGCAAGGATATTCTATTGTTATTGAAACTTATTCATAAAGTAAAAGCCATTTCCTTATAATGCTAATGGACAGGATTTTCTTTTAAGTATTAAGATTACAATAGAGGACTTATAAACTTTCGAAAATATCTAATTATAAATATTTACACTGCAATTGCGCTTTTTCCTTAATAATTTCTTAGCAATAACATACACGTTCTTGGTTTTAAGTTGTCATAAATTTGATATGATATAAATTTGTGTTTCTAATATTACATCACAAACTAATCTTTATTCGCCAAAAATTGTTGCTTAAGTTGTAAAGCTTCGTACACACCTGAACAACAAACCGAGCAACAAACATAACAACGAACCGAAAGTCAAACAGAACGACAAACGATCTTTTATGATTTCCACAATCCGAACAACAAACGGAACGTTTGTGCTGTTCCCATAATTATTTTCAGTAGTTTTCAGTTCATATATATTTATTATTGAGAAGAAAAAATTGCTGAAAACAAGAAGATAATGCCAACCAAATTTTTACGCACAAAGAAGAGTAAAAAATTATAATTTACTTCGCTTTTTTTTTATTTTAAAAATTTCCCGCCCAAATGATGCTAATAGGGACATCATTTTTTTTTGCATTCTTAAACACTGATTAATTTAAAACATTTTTCTTCTGTCAACTCCATAATATTACTTAAAACACAACAAACCCACAAAAGGGAGAACAAAAAATAAATAATTTAATTCTCCCGCGTTTGTTTGCCGTTTTGTTTAGATTCGTCCAAACCTGCAATCGCATTTGCGCGCATTTCCTTTGATGTCGGAGAAAAAAACGACAAGTTGCGAGAACGCTGCAAACCGTTCGTGGAACAATCAGGACTTGCAAATCTGTTCTAAAATTCGTACGTAGCACCGTCCAAATTAATGTTCCGATTGCCGTTCGGTTCGTTGTTCTGTTTGTTCCTCGGTTTGTTGTTCAGGTGTGTACGAAGCTTTACAATAAGCATATTAATATGAACTATATCTTATGAAAGGAGAGTTATGTAACTATAATTAACGACTTAACGTTACGTTAGTAGATTCCATTTACTATTTACACATATTTTCTTGGAACATTCGATAATTAACTATCGGGATATGATGACCCTATACTTCGCAGGTTGAGCGCAACCGGATACAAGCATTTTATTTATCGTATGGCTACAAACTTAGAAAGACTGAAACAAATAGTTATGTAAATATAGGTATAAATATAAAAAATATAAATAAAATAGGAAAAGAAAAGACGATGTATATAAAACACGTACACAAACATAAACTATATATTAATAGTCAGTCCAATTGTCATGGGAACGTTGTACCAGGATGGGTAGTTGTGGTTTCAAATCCTTATTTTGTCGTTCCACCGTATTTTCTTGTAGGTGATATACTGGCTTTGATGTATGTTCAGGCAGTGGGTTCCGTGCTACTTCACACCTCGTTCGAATTGCGTACCATTGCGACTTAAGAATATTTCTTTAAAAAGGGTGATGGCGGACGTCTCGGCATTTGCTGTTTGGATAGCGAAGAGCTCCACCCATTTTGACATGGTATCTTTAGCTATCAGAATTCATCGTTCGCCAGAGGGTGCCTCTGGGAGTAGACCAAACAAGTCAATCGCTCAAGCGCTGTGCCGGAGCAACCCTGCTGGTTTCTGATTGTTTTCCTTGAATCATTAGCACTCAATACACAGCATCGGGCGTGATTTGTGATATCCTTCCTCATACCAACACAGTAGTGGCTATACGATGAAAGGTTCTATTTTTACCATAGTGGCCTGCTGTGGGTGCGTCGTGGTACTCTTGGAGAATGGCTTCCCGTTCCTGTGTAGGGACTACCTGCTGAGCGCCTTTGCTATCGGAGTCTGGAGTTTATCAAAATATGATTCCGTTATGTTACATTAAGCAGTTTCTAGTGGAAGTGCATGTGCAATTCGTGAGCACGTTTAAAATTGAGTGAAAATTGTGATTAAATAAAATTTAAGTTAACAAAGAAATAACAGACATAAAGAAAATTACCCCATGAGTCAGATACATTGAAATTTGAATGAATTAATAAAACGTAAATACAAAATTATGCGAAATTAAAAACGAAAAACACTGATAAGGAGAATAATAAATTGCAAAACAACTGTGTACGCTTTTTGCGTGAACGCAATATCGTAATGCAACGACAGAGGTGTACTCAAAATAATTGAACGACTCTTTTAACTAATTGATATTTAAAAATATATAAATATTTATCGTTAATACAATTAAAAATTAAATAAATAGAAACGAGTGAGTAACACAACTTGAAAATAAGGTAAGAGTAGTTTAATTTTCGAAAATACGAAACGCCGATAAGATTCAGGTACACTCATGAAATTTAAAACTTGGACACCACAATTTCTGTTTTGAAACAAAAGTTTGCACATTGTGAAGCGGGCTTAAGGGTATCATTTACAATTCTAACAGCAGGTAGTCTCAGCAGGGGTTATCTTATAGAAGGACTGTAGAATGAATCATTACACTAAGCACGTTTTAGAAAATAGGTAATTTACGTTGCTTACTTAATTTTTTTCTTTAAAGAATATATTTGAAGGTATCGCTAATTAAACACCATAGCTCGATTAATTATCGAATCAAAATTTTGTTTAGGAAATGTTTACAAAATAAAATTAGAAATAATTTTGATTTAAAAAACGTCTACAAGCAATAACTTTTAAATTAAATCAAAAACTAAACATGGTTATTTGGGTTGACTGATTATTACTTATTTTTAAATAAATCTAACCTACTAATTATTGTAAGTTATTAAAAAAATCATTAAACTCTCTATTCATAATATTTAGTCCTTACAAAATGTATATTTTATGACGTTTCATTTTTTTTGTAGTTAATATAAAAGTGAAAATAAAAACTAAGGCAATTCTTATTGTCAACGTATATATTTAGTTTTTGACAAGAATTTATTACATAATTATAATTAAGATACCAAGTTATAGTTTAAAATTAAATGAAAATTTTTTTTTAAATAAAGGTATTACTATATAAATAAATATAAGAAATCAATAATGGGTGTGACCTCCATTATTATTGATACATTCTTGGAGGCGTCTGCTCATTGACGCTATCAAGGTATCAATATAATTAATATTAATCGTTTCCCATGCGGTATCAATGGCTGCAATTAGTGCATTACGGTTTACTGGTATAAAATTTGGCCCTTGTTGTCTTCGGATAACAGCAAGTATTCGAGCCCAAACATTTTCGATAATGTTAAAATCTGGGCTTTTGCTGGCCAGGGTAACAGCTCCAAGTTATTTTCTCGTATCCAATTGCGCACAACCTGCGAAGTATGAATAGGGGCGTTGTCCTTTAACAACAAAAATACATTATGAAAATGTTAATTCAACAGATCCCAAACTATTTTTGGAGAAAGTAAGAATAAGTAAGCCCAACAAACTTCTGGACCCCGCGCACTAACCCAACCCCACACATTCACAGAAAAATAACCACTTCGTTTTTAGGACATATGTGATTATTTTCGTAACGAGTTCCTTCCATTCTAAAAACTTTTAGTGGTCCATCGTTGCGGCTATTGAACGTTTTTTCGTCGCTAAAAATCACTCGATTCCAAAATTCCAAAGGTTCGTTCACATATCGCCTTGCAAATTCCAGACGACGTCTCATATTTTCGTCACTGAGAACTTCTTTCGCAGCAGCATTATACTTCTTTATTCCCATCTCCTTTAATCTTTTTGTGCAGTTATACGGCATCCGGGAAAATGTGTATCTGCTATAGCCCTGGAGTATGTAGCAAATGGTTGTTCTGTTACGTAATGAAACAACTCGAGATCTCGAGCCCGTATAGATACTTTAGGTCTACCACTTCATACGTAAAATTTCACGCACGCTACGGCCCGCCGCTAATTCCAAAACAATCCGCGCTTTCAAATCAGCACCGAGATGAGGTGGCATTTTCACAACACTTGAAATTTTAAACTAAAATGGAATTTACATTTCTTACTTTATTTATTGGTTCACACTACCCCTTCTCAAACAGTAGGTAATTGTTTATTTATTACATACTTCTAATGACCAATGTAACAACCCTTAGAGCAATATGACTCAAAGGAAGTAAATTAAACAAGCAAGGATATTCTATTGTTATTGAAACTTATTCATAAAGTAAAAGCCATTTCCTTATAATGCTAATGGACAGGATTTTCTTTTAAGTATTAAGATTACAATAGAGGACTTATAAACTTTCGAAAATATCTAATTATAAATATTTACACTGCAATTGCGCTTTTTCCTTAATAATTTCTTAGCAATAACATACACGTTCTTGGTTTTAAGTTGTCATAAATTTGATATGATATAAATTTGTGTTTCTAATATTACATCACAAACTAATCTTTATTCGCCAAAAATTGTTGCTTAAGTTGTAAAGCTTCGTACACACCTGAACAACAAACCGAGCAACAAACATAACAACGAACCGAAAGTCAAACAGAACGACAAATGATATTTTATGATTTCCACAATCCGAACAACAAACGGAACGTTTGTGCTGTTCCCATAATTATTTTCAGTAGTTTTCAGTTCATATATATATTAATTATTGAGAAGAAAAAATTGCTGAAAACAAGAAGATAGTGCCAACCAAATTTTTACGCACAAAGAAGAGTAAAAATTATAATTTACTTCGCTTTTTTTTATTTTAAAATTTCCCGCCCAAATGATGCTAATAGGGACATCATTTTTTTTGCATTCTTAAACACTGATTAATTTAAAACATTTTTCTTCTGTCAACTCCATAATATTACTTAAAACACAACAAACCCACAAAAGGGAGGACAAAAATAAATAATTTAATTCTCCCGCAGTTTGTTTGCCGTTTTGTTTAGATTCGTCCAAACCTGCAAACGCATTTGCGCGCATTTTCTTTGATGTCGGAGAAAAAACGACAAGTTGCGAGAACGCTGCAAACCGTTCGTGGAACAATCAGGACTTGCAAATCTGTTCTAAAATTCGTAGGTAGCACCGTCCAAATTAATGTTCCGATTGCCGTTCGGTTCGTTGTTCTGTTTGTTCCTCGGTTTGTTGTTCAGGTGTGTACGAAGCTTTACAATAAGCATATTAATATGAACTATATCTTATGAAAGGAGAGTTATGTAACTATAATTAACGACTTAACGTTACGTTAGTAGATTCCATTTACTATTTACACATATTTTCTTGGAACATTCGATAATTAACTATCGGGATATGATGACCCTATACTTCGCAGGTTGTGCGCAACTGGATACAAGCATTTTATTTATCGTATGGCTACAAACTTAGAAAGACTGAAACAAATAGTTATGTAAATATAGGTATAAATATAAAAAATATAAATAAAATAGGAAAAGAAAAGACGATGTATATATAAAACACGTACACAAACATAAACTATATATTAATAGTCAGGTTTTCTATCTATTCAACCGCCGTTTGTGGAAGTTTGAAGAAGTCAGACAACTTGTCAGAGTATGCCTTTTTTTGCAGTCCTGTACAATATGTTGTATGGTCTGGTTTTCTCTTCCACAGTCACACAATGGGTCCGGGGCTCTGTTCCATTTATGAAGAGAGTCTTTACACAGGCCGTGGTTTGTCCGTATTCTGTTTGTCGTCTTCCAGATGCGGCGTGGCAGGTCAAAACCGGTCGGCTTATTATGGGTGTTCAAGTATTGACTCACCTCCAGGGGGACATCTTGGTTCCATGATGATTCCCAACTTTTATTAATATCGAAATTCTCGTCGTGGAGGGTTTTAACTGTTTTTATTGCAGAACGTCTGGATTTAAGCCTACTGGATGTGGCTGCCGGAATATAGTCATGGATTGGCAGTTGTCCGTTCTGCATTATTTTATTATATTCACGAACCAGAGCTCCTTGTCTTCTTAGTTGAGGCGGTGGAATATGGCTGAGAGCAGGAAGCCAGTGGGTTGGAGTACTTTTTATACAAGCAAATAACTTGGAGCTGTTACCCTGGCCAGCAAAAAGCCCAGATTTTAACATTATCAAAAATGTTTGGGCTCGAATACTTGCTGTTATCCGAAGACAACAAGGGCCAAATTTTCTACCAGTAAACCGTGCACTAGTTGCAGCCATTAATACCGCATGGGAAATGATTAATAATAATTATATTGATACCTTGATAGCGTCAATGAGCAGACGCCTCCAAGAATGTATCAATAATAATAGAGGTCACACCCATTATTGATTTCTTATATTTATTTATATAGTAATACCTTTATTTAAAAAAAAGTTTTTATTTAATTTTAAACTATAACTTGGTATCTTAATTATAATTATGTAATAAATTCTTGTCAAAAAACTAAATATATACGTTGACAATAAGAATTGCTTTAGTTTTTATTTTCACTTTTTATATTAACTACAGAAAAAATGAAACGTCATAAAATATACATTTTGTAAGGACTAATTATTATGAATAAAGAGTTTAATGATTTTTTTTAATAACTTACAATAATTAGTAGGTTAGATTTATTTAAAAATAAGTAATAATCAGTCAACCCAAATAACCATGTTTAGTTTTTTGATTTAATTTAAAAGTTATTGCTTGTAGACGTTTTTAAATCAAAATTATTTCTAATTTTATTTTGTAAACATTTCCTAAACAAAATTTTGATTCGATAATTAATCGAGCTATGGTGTTTAATTAGCGATACCTTCAAATATATTCTTTAAAGAAAAAATTAAGTAAGCAACGTAAATTACCTATTTTCTAAAACGTGCTTAGTGTAATGATTCATTCTACAGTCCTTCTATAAGATAACCCCTGCTGAGACTACCTGCTGTTAGAATTGTAAATGATACCCTTAAGCCCGCTTCACAATGTGCAAACTTTTGTTTATAGAAATTGTGGTGTCCAAGTTTTAAATTTCATAAGTGTACTTCTTCGGGTTATTCGGGGACTAGATTGCACGCGATACGCGATGAAAGATTAGGCAGATACGTGTTTGAAAAAATGATTAGGTGAAGGAAATTCGACTGACGAAGTACACATAAGAAGAGAATATGATGAGGAAGATGAAGAAACAGCTTTCGGAAGAAACCAAAAAACGATACGATCACCAGCTGCTAAATCAGGCAAGAATACGGAAGATATGATACTAAAGAAAATTAGAGAAATGAGAAAAAATATGGTTGATAAATTTAAGGAAAACAAGAAAGTACTACAACAGTTACAAGAAGAATTACAAGAACTTAAAAAGAAAGAATAAAAATTCTGATAAAATAAAAAAATGGAAGTAACTAAAGAATTAAAAAAATCTAAAATAAACTTAGCAGCTATACAAGAACTAAGGTAGAAAGGACAAGGAAAAAATAATTTTACAATGTTCTACTCAGGAGAAACCAAGTCACAATGAGGCCATCCTATACTTACGAAAAAGTATTTTAGAACTTTGGACTTTTTTGTGCACCACACGGGTAATTTTGACCCTAGAATTCAGTCCAGTTCTTTGTTAAAAATGTATCCATTTAAATTTGACCTATTGACCTTTTTTGAAAATTTTTTGCCCTTTGACATATTGTAATTTTTCAGAATCAGATTCTACGTGTCAAGAAATGTCTAAAACCAAAGTTTCAACATAATCTGTTACGAAATAACGAAGCAATAAATTTTTGAAATAAAATCGCAGACCCAAAATTACATTTTTAGAAATACTTTTCTATAAAACTACGTGGTTTCTGCAAAATATGTTTATAGAGGGTTGTAGTATAACTCTTCGTGTCTCTTTAACTGTTTTTAGAAGTTGCAGGAACCATATTGATTTTCGAGAAATTTTTATCGAAACATTTAACATTTAACAGATGTATGGATGCGCCTGACCCTACAATGTGTCAACGTAATCTGGATGCACGAATAAAATGTTCGAAAAAGCTTCCCTTGCCATTGTCTGTAAAAGACCTTTTGCAAGATGCGGAAGCTCACTTTTCAAGTCCAGCATTAAGTGTTATGGAAGAACATGAACCAATCTCACAACTCAACTTTGAACTGGACGATGGGTTATTTTTGCCTGAAGACATAAATCATGAAAACGACAACAATTCTACAATTTAATTGCATCTATATTGTGTTTATTTGTCAATATATTATTTAGGTTATGAATTGTTTTGTTTACTTAGGATTATTGAATGTTTTTGTAATATTCGATTCACTATTTCAGCAGTACATTAATTTACTATTTCTACAATTTAGATAAAATTATTACTTCTTAATATTGTATATTTATTCACCATATCCAGCGTTAGTAATATTAAAAGACATTATTTACTACTGTGTTACAATAAATTTTTACCGTAGTCGCAATTTATCCCATTTAAATATTATTAATCCGTACCTGTATTTAACAATAATCTTTTCAAAAGTGGATGGCCTTCACGGCCAAATTTCGAACGATTTAGTTACTTATCTGCCCGTTTTCGATGCAAAAGCAAGAGGGTATTTATGCCATTTTGTGATTTTAATTTTGCAAGGTTTAATTAATGCAAACCGAAGTTTCGGATTTATTCACTATATTTGTGCTACTGAAACGAACGTTTTACGTTCAATTTTCATTCGGTAATTACCGGATAAGAAGAATATCACTTCTTTTGTTAATGAGCTTGTTTTCTTCCTGTTTTTTGAATGCCACGAACATCTCGGTGAGTAATTCTCATTTATATCCCAATTTCTATTTTTTGTGTATATTATTAGGCATTCTGTGGTATCCGACAGTTACACATGTTGGAAATTTTAGTTTTGAATTGGTACCATTACAATTACGCTGATATCAGTGATAATCACGCAGCACAGCTTGGTAGCCGCTTAAAATTTTCTAATCTGCGTCATCTGCAGCATTTCCGAGGATCATCGGACACTACCAATTTCGAACAGAACAGATGAGTACAAGCCTCAACGGGCCATTTTTTTTGTGAATTGGGACGAAAAGTTCGAACCGATCGGGTGCAACAATTTAATAATTTACTTTAATATTGTACATAAAAATACTGTTATCTATAAATGTGGTCGAGGTTATACTGCATCGTAACTTTTAATTTCGTTATATTAACTGGTTTACACTCCAGAATTATTGTTGTTTTTGTTTGATATTTTTTTGCTATATTAAATCAATCGAATTTTCTTTTATCGTTTATTATTGAGGTTTCTGAACTACACAGTTACGGTGAACAAAACATTACGTAACAACTGCATATTTAAAATTACATTATTTTTGTTAGTTGAAAAGACAGTCTTTATCTAAATAAACATGTTTCATAAAAAATCGTATAAATGTACATGCTAAAGATGAGAGAGTTGCAAACTGGTGGATGCATTTTAATTAAATTAGCAACTAAGTTTTCCTGATTATAACAAATAAAATAAAAGTTTTCTAAGCTTTTTACAAACAAAATAATTTGTTTGTAACAATTGGCTGAGCGCTTACTAAACCTGATTAGCTTGGTGTGCGTAATTTAATTTGAGTACCTATTCCCAACGCACAGAATTAATATTCTGACGAAAAATATCAACATACCTTCTTATAGATTGTTCACATTTAATTGTTGCATATTTTATTAATCCAATATGATGTTTCTGAATTAAATATTGTTTACTGGAATTCAAATTTAAAAAAAACTAAAACTGGAAAAATGCAAAAAAAGACACATGCATCTAAGTTTGTAACTAGATTTGAAAATAAAACACAGCTTGTTGTGGTTTTTCAAATGTCTCTCACAAAAGGCAAGAAATAAGTGAAAACTGAAATTAAAAATACTTCAGTTAAAATTTCTCAAAAAGCAATATGGTTCCTGCAACTTTTAAAAACGGTTTCAGAGACACAAAGAGTTATACTACAATTCACTTTAAACAGATTTTGCAGAAACTACGTGGTTTTGTAGAAAAATGACCCCCAATATCATTATTAACGTCATTTTGGGCTCATAATTTTATTTCATAAATTTATTGCTTAGTAAATTTTCAACAGATGGGGCCGAAACTTATTCTCCGGACGTTAAATTAGACGTAAATTTTTATTTCAAAGTCAAAAGTAACATAAGATTTAAGTTTTACGACGTTTTTTACAACGTTAGTGGCAAAAGGTAAAAGTTGAAATGAAAAATGTTTCGATGAAAATTTCTCGAAAAGCAATATGGTTCCTGCAACTTCTAAAAACAGTTAAAAAGACACGAAGAGTTATACTACAACCCACTATGAACAGATTTTGCAGAAACTACGTAGTTTTGTAGAAAAGTATTGCTAAAAACGTCATTTTGGGCTTGCGATTTTATTTCAAAAATTTATTGCTTCGTTATTTCGTAACAGATTATGCTGAAACTTTGATTTTAGACGTTTCTTAACACGTAGAATCTGATTCTGACAATAAGTCAAAGGGCAAAAAATTTTCAAAAAAGGTCAAAAGGTCAAATTTACGTGGATAAATTTTTAAATAAAGAGCTGGACTAAATTTTAGGGTCAAAATTACCTCTGTGATGCACAAAAAGTCCAAGGTTCTAAAATACCTCTTCGTAAGTATAGGATGACCCCATTGTGCAAGTGAAACTGGATTTATATTAAATAAAGGAATAAAAGTAATGTGTTTTAAACCAATCAATGGTAGAATATGCCATTTAAGAATTGAGGAGAAACCTGCGAATATATCCCTCATTTGCGTCTATGCACCTACATAAGATGATAATCAAGAAAAAAGGGACGAATTTTATGAATACTTGGAAAAAACATGTAGAGATACACCAAAACAAGATGAATTAATTACAATAGGAGATGTTAACGCAAAGATTGGGAAGGAGGAATACATAAATAAAATGGCAGAAAAACACTTCACGAAGAAAGAAGTGACAATGAGAATAGGTTATGTAATAGACCTACGTATTGATCAACAAAAACCAAGGAAAAATAATCAACGATGTAAAGATTTACAGAAGCGCAAATGTAGATACGGACCAATAATATTATCAACTCAATGATATTTTGATTTGTTAGTTTTAAACATTATTGCTGTGGTTTTATTTTTATTTAACACCACTTTATTGTTCGCAGCCCAAAACTGTATGCAGTTGTATAGACTATTTGCTACATCAAGTAAGTCACGATTATTTGAATTTATAAGTATATTGTTATCGTCGGCATATGATATAAGGTTACAAGGAAACTGTGACATTACAATACTTAAGTCATTACTATATATTAAGTAGAGCAAGGGACCTAAAATTGAACCTTGTGGAACCCCGATATTTGCTTCAAGAGAGTATGAGAGGCTTCTTGCATAACACGTAGTTTGAATTCTATTTAACAAAAAAGTTTTAAACCAATCAAGAGCGACACCTCTAATTCGACATTTGTAAAGATTTTCCTTGACTATAGTATGGTTTACGCAATCAAAAGCCTTACTCAAATCGAGAAGTATTCCTAAACACATGGAACCTTCTTCAAACGTCTTGGCAATGTGATCAACCCACTGAGTGATTGCTGTATTAATATCTCTTGATTTCCGAAAACCATGCTGCGCTTCTGACAAGATATTGAATTGTTCTAGAAAGAAAACTAACCTGATTTTTACTACTTGCTCAGAAAATTTAGAGAATATACACACTGGTCTAAAATTACTTATATTACTTTTATCTCTACCTTTAAACAGCGGTTTAATTAATGATCTCTTCAAACTATCAGGAAATACGCCTGTTTCGAAGGATAGGTTTATTACATATTTTAGAGGTTCAGAGATAGAAATAATACAATTTTTATTAGATAAGGTGAAAGCCCATCAATATCCTTGCATTTTGAGTTCGTCATAGCAGAAGCAACATTGTACAATTGAGTGTTAGTAGTTGGGCGCAAGAAAATTGATTTGTTATTAAACTTAGTATAGTTATTGGTGAAATTTGAGTCAATATCTGCTGATACAGGTTTGCTGAGCTGCAAAGGACCATTACTAAAATATTCATGTTTGAGGGAGGGGGGGTTCTTAGAGAATCCAACAGAGTCTCAGTGATTTAGTATTTGTAATTAGTAATGAAAGTAAAAACAATAAAGTTGTATATTTCGGTATATATAACAATCGTAAGTTACACGTACGAGTACATAAAACAGACTGACCTATTCTATAGAGCGCAATGTATGGTACTGATAACACGGTGATAATGCACGTTAAAGGTGAATTCTAAAATTTATCTTTCATTACATTTAACTTGACACTCCCTCTAAAGATTAATTTTCGTTTTCAATTAGAATTTGCACATATTTAAATTCAGATGATTACATAATAAGTAGATTATTTGAAATATAACATATATTTAAATAAACTTTACTTATATCGTCGTTTGATTTAAAACATTAATTAATTCGTTAATTTCCATAATGACAATTACAATAATTTCATTATTTAAACCAATTCGTCACATCAATCATTTACACTTTAGACATACAAACATTTACAACATAATAAATACAAACAAAATTATACATGGCTTATGTCTTTCAAGCCTAATTTGTCTCTTAGAATAGAGAACTTATCAAACGGCAAACATTTCGTCAAAAGATCAGCTACGTTATCGTTAGTATTTACATATTCATAAACAAATTGTTTTTCCGAGCAAATTTCTCTAACTAATTTATAACGTATGTCTATATGTTTCGTTCTGTGATGAAACTTCGCGTCATTGATAAGTTTAAGCGCACTCTGATTATCCATTTTTATTTTAAATTCATTAATGTTGATTTTTAATTCACTGCAAAATTGTTTTAACCACAGAGCTTCCTTCGTTGTCTCGGACGCAGCGATAAATTCAGCTTCTGCAGTTGAACATGTGACTGATCGTTGTAATTGTGTCCTCCAGGTGACTGCCGTGTCGTTTATCATGAAGATGTAGCCTGTAGTCGATCTTCGAGTTGTTAAATCTCCGGCAAAATCGGAATCAGAGTATCCTGATACAACGCACTCATTGTTTACATTCGCGTCGTAACGAATTCCAAAACACTTAGTTTCTTTTAGGTTTCGCACGACACGTTTAGCAGCGTGCCAATAAATTGCTGCAAAGTCTTGCAATTTTCGACTAAGTAAATTTGTTACGAACGCAATATCGGGTCGTGCAGTTGTAGCTGCAAAAATTAGGGAACCGATTATTTGATTGTATGGAACGTTTTCCGATGATTTTTGTAGATTCGGGTCTGATAGGCACACATTTGGATCTGCGGGTATTTTAAATCTATTAGCTTCTTCAAGTTTAAAACGCTTCACTAATTTCTCAATGTAAGATCGTACACTAATGCTAATCGAACCGGTGTTTTCATCTCGCCAAATGTTTAAACCGATAAAGTTACCTAGCGAACTTGTTTTGATTTTGAATTCGCGCTGCAGATGTTCACGTACTTTATCTAACACGCACTTTTGTTTTGCAAATACTAAACCATCGTCTACATACAGGACTAGCGTAACTTCTTCGTTGTTGATTTTTCCCTGATAGACGCACTTATCACTTTCGCACTGTCCGAGTCCAATTTTTGATAGCGATTGACTAAAGGTCTCGTACCATCGTCGTGGGGCTTGTTTTAGTCCGTATAGTTTAGCTTGCACACACGGTTATCTTGATCTAATTTTACACCTGTTGGAAGTTCCATATAGATATCTTCTTTCAACTCACTGTACAGAAACGCGGTTTTACGTCGAATTGAAGAATATTTAATTTTTGAATGGCTGCGATTGCAAGTAAAACGCACTGTGTCGTATCGCGTCGTTGGGGCAAAGGTTTCCGCATAATCGACACCGAAAACTTAAGAGAACCCTTTAGCGCACAATCTTGCTTTAAATTCGCACGATTTATTATCATTCACTTTGATTTTAAATACCCATTTAGATCCGATAATAGTCTGCGGTGGTGATGGATGATCGACGATGTTCCAAGTCTTATTGTCATGTAGGGAATTCAATTCGTCATTGATAGCTTCTTGCCACTTAATTTTATGCGGACTTTCCATAGCTTCTTCGTACGTTTCTGGGATGATGATCTCCGTTAAATTAACCTCTGCTTCTGTATGATTATCTGAATCAAACGCAATTATATTATCACAGGTTGCTGGTTTTCTAGATCTCAAATTGTATTGTGGCGGAGTTATCATCGGTACCCTATTATTTTGTACTGTTACTTCTTCGTCTTGTCTTATGTTTGTTAGTGTTGTCTTTACATCCGGAATAGCGACACTTGATTGTTCGTCAAATATTACATGCTTGGAAACTTTTATTTGGTTCGTTTCAGGGTCAAACAAACGATAGTTTGTTGATGTTCCTTCGTAACCGACAAGTAACAATTTGTCGCTCTTCTTATCTAGTTTCTTCCGCAGATGTGTTGGTATCAATAGATATGCAATACTACCAAAGGTTTTAATATGATTTAGCACCGGAACTTTTCCAGTACACTTTTCGTATGGAGTTGCATCTTTAATCTGGCTATTCGGTGTTCGATTGAGTAAGTAAACAGCCGTATTAACTGCTTCTGCCCACAGTTTTTCAGGTAGTTGTTTGTTGAATAACATCGCTCGTGCACTCTCCATAATAGTCCGATTTTCTCGCTCACATCTTCCGTTTTGTTCTGGAGTATATATTCCAGTTGTTTCGATAATGATTCCATTAGCCGCAAACAGTTCTTGCATTCGGTAATTGATAAACTCGGTGCCATTGTCAACACGCACTCGCTTAACGGGTTTATCATATTTGTTCTTGCACTTTATCAGATATTCTCTGAATTTCTCGTATACGTCACTTTTATGCTTTAAAAACACGACTTCACGATATCCAGTACAATCGTCTTTGAACAAAAGAAAGTATCTCATACCGTTAATCGATTCTTCTGGCATAGGACCACAAACGTCACTGTAAATTAATTCACCAGGTACAGTATTTAGTTTTGTGCACTTGTCAAATGTTAATTTATGTTGTTTTGCGTACACACAACTTTCACAAAAGAATTCTTCTTCGTCAATAAGTTTGATATTTTGATCAAGATTCTTCGCAAACATGTCCTTGATTGAACGTATATTTATGTGACCTAATCGCTCGTGCCTTTCTTTCAATGTACCTGTTGACGTGACATTGACTTCAACGTTGGATTTTGTTTTGACTTTGATAAGCATTTTGTACAAGTTGTTGCTATCTCTAACTGCAACACCGACCAGGAGTTTATTTTCGTAAATTTTTGCATCACATTCGCCTTTCACAATTTGAAAACCTTTTTTCGTTATTGTTCCTTCGGAAAATAGATTACGTCTGAGTTGCGGGACGTACCAAACATCTTCAAGCGATCCGTTGTACCATTTTCCGTCAATGTACTTTTCGATATCGATTTTCCAATACCTTTACTTCTAAAATTTCGTCGTTTCCTAGCCTCACACATAGACCAGTCGTTGGAGTGATGGAGTAGAAGAAGTTACTGTTAGGTGTCATATGTTTCGATGTACCACTGTCCATTAACCATGAACTAGCGTTGTCAACTAAACAACATTCAATTTCTTCAGTTATGAACGCACTTCCAGCGTTGGAGTAAGTTGTATTTTTACGATCTTTATGCGCATTTGGATTCTGTAGATTTTTGTTTCGTGGAGCTCGACAATCTCTTGAAATAATGACCTCTTTCGTTACAATTGTAACACTTTACATTGTTTTTGTTGAACGGACGACGTTTGTTTCGGTTGTTATGGAACGTAGTTAAAAATGCTTTCGCTGAATCTTCATTGTTGGTTAAATTTGATTCCTCATCAAGAAGCCTAGCTGTTAAATTTGTCATTGTTTGTTTTTCTGCATCAACAGATAACCAAGCTTGGCGAAATGTCCAATACTTGGAAGGAAGAGAATTGACAATTTTTGTGATGATAGCCGTTTCACTTATCACGTCTCCCGATTCTTTTATCTGACGTGCTAAGCTTTCAACCTTGCAGATATGCTGCGCGATTGAATCGGCGACGGCCATTTTGTATTCATAGAATCGTTCGTGAACAAACATTTTGCTAGCTTCACTTTGTTGCTGGTAGTTGACAATAAAGTTGTATATTTCGGTATATATAACAATCGTAAGTTACACGTACGAGTACATAAAACAGACTGACCTATTCTATAGAGCGCAATGTATGGTACTGATAACACGGTGATAATGCACGTTAAAGGTGAATTCTAAAATTTATCTTTTAATACATTTAACTTGACAATTCATTAAAACAGTTTGCAGTTTTTATGAGGTTATCGTAATAAGCTTTTTTGAAGTTTTTTACATTTCGCATTTAATTTCCTATAATAGTTTTGAAATATGTGGTATTTACAACATAAATTAACTATAGTTGACACCCTTTGCTTCATTTTAATCAATTCAAATGTCATCCAAGGTATTTTGGATTAGGGATTCGATATTGATTTGACTACTGGAAAGTAAATGTTTTCATGAATAGGGAGAAAAAAGTATCAAAATCAGATTCTGAGGCGCTGCATTTATATACAACCGACCAATTTACGTTACTTAATTCCAATTTAAATTGAGATATGTTTCTTTCGCTCAAGACTCGTATATAGCGTATTTCAGATTGTTTTTTATCTGATTTGTACACAAATGACAATTTTTGACCAAAGTGATGAGACAAATTTGAGTTCACTACCCTACCTTCTAATGAAAATTCATCGCAGAAGTTACAAAAAAAATTGTCGATACATGTAAGAGTCCCCGTATAGTGCCGTCTTGTAGGGCTATTGATAGTAGGGTAAAAATTGTATGTGGAAAACACATCACAAAACTCTGTTTTTAAACTACACTTAGATAAGAGATCTACATTAAAGTCTCCTCCAACTACGGTTATTACGTTTTCATTAGAAATTTTCTTTAGGAGGCTTTCTAGAATGTCTAGAAATTCTTCGCTTTTTGATTTTGGTGGTCGATAAATTGAAATCATGACCAGATCTTTACTTTGTATTGCGCATTATTCTATTGTTCCCTCTTTAGAAAACGAATCTAAGTCAGGTCGGTTGCTTGTTAAAAAATTTGTATTGCTAAATATCGCTGTTCCACTGTGAATTTGATTTTTACGACAATAATTTGCAGTTAAGATATAATTGTTCAATTTAATGTACATTGTATGTTCTTTACTAAACCAGTGTTCAGTGATGAATATGACATCAGCACT
Source organism: Abscondita cerata (assembly GCA_030710515.1). NCBI lineage: Eukaryota > Metazoa > Arthropoda > Insecta > Coleoptera > Lampyridae > Abscondita > Abscondita cerata. The sequence continues at coordinate 66,081 of JALBCR010000537.1, read as the reverse complement.
AATTTCACTAGCTACCGTTTTTAACATCGTTATCTTATTTGTTATCTCTTGTACGTTTTAGTGAAAAATATGTATTTTTTCTATTTGAAATTTTTGTTCTGGCGTTTTCTTCGATTGTTGTTTATGAGAAATATCTGCGCTATAACGGGATATATGTGATTCCCGGTATTTATCACTTGTACTAATCGTTTGATCCTCGATCTACTCGAACATGTTCAGGCCAATTATTGGGATCCATGAAGGTATTTAGGTGTTTAATATTTGCTGCGACTCTAAAACATGAATTCTTTCCTTTACTTTCCAATTTAAGACATTCGACATCATCATCCTTTGTAATAATTTTGAGGTGGTCAAGCATATTCTTCTCTGTAACCGCAGGAGAAAGTCTTCCGATAAATTCCCATGCTTTTTTCGGTACTGCCATAATACTAAAATTATTGCTAGTGTTTGTACCTAAAATCGGTTTTCTTTTGTGTGTATTTTCCGCTTAATTTTGGGTTCTTTTATATGTAACAAGTTTAAAGTCATTGACATCATTGTTGGTTTTATAATTTGAATCCGTGATAATGTCACTATTTAAATTTATAATAGTTTGTAGACGATTTTTGTTATCAATTTCTACAGGTATAGGCGAGATATCCAATTCTTGACTTTGGTTGTTGTTATTTACGTGTACATTGTTAGATTGCAATTTATTTTTACTTACGTCCGAGTAAAGTTTTGGCACCTTTGGTTGTTTAATTACTGTTTCTTTTTGAGTTTGAACACATGCTGGTGATGTAGTGTTATTCATATGAAGTTTAAGAGATTTAACTTCTGCATTTAAATCCGTTATTAATTTATCTTTTGATTGCAATAATTCAGTTTGCAAGTTTATAATTTTTTCCTTGCTATTTAGAAGATTAATCAACAAGGCATTTATTTTTAATACGTTCGAAATTTCTATGTCATTCAATGTATGATTCCTGTTGTCGTTTAGGATTTCTTCTACTGACTTTTCACAGCATATCGTAGCATCATCTACTTTACAAAATTTTTCTTGTTAGCACAACTAATGTGATAAACTTTTTCACAATTTACACATTTGACTTTTTTGGTAACTTCAGATTTGTAACAAACACAACACTTAATAAATTATGCGCTTTCTTCACTTTCCGCCATCTTGGCATGTGTGTATCACAATAGTGAAAAGCAGAGTAAAGTGCAAGTGTAGCCACGCCAGAAAAGTGTGCAAAATGTTTCAGTAGCTAGGATGGATCAATGGAAACATCCGGACTAACAAACACTTTAGTAATTTAGGACATAAATAAAATGTTAGTTAATCTTAAAGATTAGGTGAATTGATAAAATTTAAATAAAAAAAAACATGTGACCTTTATTGTTCTATTAAACAAAGAAGCCTGTAGTTATTTTATGCATACATTCAGATTTTTTTTGAAGTATGGGAGTGTTGATAGTGCAGAGGAAGGGTAGTAAATGTCCAACCAACATTATTTAAGAGCAAACCATTGGGGCATTGAGGCATTGCGGCATTTATTTTGGTACCAATTTTGATTACAATCGTATTATCAATTTTAGTTATTTTCAAAAATTCATTAAAACCGTCTAGTTGAAGGAATAACTAAAATTTAATGATAATGATAATAAAATAATATCTTAATAAATTCAATTTTAAATTGATTTAAATTGATCTAATTTTGAATGTTTAGACTTATAGTAAACGCACTTGTGAATATTGAATATTTGTTTCAAAAGTTTAATGTGTGTCTGGGAAGAGACAATTCCGAGACAAAGCGTGCAATTTCTGCAAAACATATGTCGTCAGCATTCCGTAAGAAAATCTGTCTTTCATTAACCGCCATCCTTGTCTTTTTATCTAAAATCTAGTGCAATATTTTCCCTAACACAAATACTGTGCTTATCTGACTACTGTTGAATTTATCTACTCCATTCTTTAAAATTGTTACTGTAATTTGAATTCGTTCGTTTGACAAAGAAAAGTCATTACTTATTTCATGACGTCCCATAATTATTTTAAAAAGAAGTCGCATAAGTTTAAACATTTTTTAAAACATTTTATATCAACATAAACATCGGTTAACATGAAAACATAATCTAATTTTATGCTCATTGATGAAGAAAAACTGAATTTTCCGGAATCAAATAATTTATTACAAGAAATATAAATTTCGAGCACATTTAAAAAGCCACTGTCATTACAGCTTGAGTAATCGAGCTATCGCACTTTTCCGAGTTTTGTTATAAAATGTTTAAGCCCCACTTTATTTTTTATCGGAGCAAATAATATTTTTCAACAACAGTTTGATGTTTTCGTTTGAAAAATGTCTTTTGTATGACAACGCTCTTAAACCTTTTGTCGATGTAAAACCTACCATGTTATTATTATTACAATATTTGTTGCTCTCTTTATTATTTATCATAAAATTTTTATTTTTCTACAAATCAAAAATCAATACTTGTCGAGATTAAGAACGCGCCGAATAATAACGTTTTCAATATTAATTTAAACGTCGGAAAATGAGAATCATTACAAATCGGCGAAGAAAAATTAAGGGCAAATTTACCGAAAAATCTAATGTCTTCATAATTGATTGAATTTAGGATAAAGTAATAATGACTTTTGTCACATTAATCCTTGAATGTCTTACATTTTTTAAATACACAAAAAAGTTTAAGAAGTTATTCCTCATTAAAAATGAAAAAGGCAGATTTAGTAGCTCCTCATTTTTTTTATATTTATTTATTTCCAGATATTTTTTTCTTAAATTATTGAGAATTTGTTAACCAACTTAAAACTGAAAAAAACATTTTTAATTGTTTTGTAGATCTTATAATCCGACTTAATTGTTCAGAAATTAAGCTTTAAAATGTAAATGATTTAATTATTTGTTCAGTACTTTTTTCGACTTCATTGTGTAAATCACGTTTCTGGCAGAGTAGAGTTTACTCTGTAGGACGACGGTCTATTTCAAGCTAGAATGCAAGCAATTAAGTGAAATTAACAATTGTATCCGTTATTGCATGGTTCATCTAAAAAAGGCCAGGTGCAAATGAAGTAGAAACAGAACCGGCAAATAATTTATAAGAAAATAGAGCGATTTCAGAAAAATTGACGTTTCTAAAGTAAGATAAACTGAATGTGTTCAAGTAAGTTTTTCATCGGCGAGGATAACCATTTTCACATTTGCTTTCAAAACCAAAGAAGTACAAAAAAATAGAATATATTCATTGTCGGCAAGTTCGATGTAGGGTGTGCTCATCTACATCGTCAGCAATTTCTGTAAAACCGAAATTGTCATAGTTTTAAAGAAGAATACTCTGAAATTCAAATTATTCAAAATCAATTTTACGTAATTGATTGCCTCAGTAGAAGGAATACCACGGAGAGACAATCAAATTACGCAAACAGGTATGCAAGATTAATGCCGCCAAAAACTTCCGTGTTAAAAAATGGTTTTCTAACAGCAAGGAAGTGTAAGCTACAGTACCAACCAAAGGCAGAGCTGCGAGAGTAAAAGCCTCATTAGTAATAATATTGTCTCGAAGGAAAAAGTGGTCAGACTGTGGTGGTATCTAGAACAGGATCTTTCTCTTTTTCTACGAACTCTAAGAAACTAAATCCATCGTTACTAAAATGAAGATGACTTACAAAGTAAGAAGTAACCCGATTAATTAGATCTGTATTTGATTCGCTTGAATTTCTTAAAGACTCTAAAAACTTATGCACATAACGTATTTTTTACGCACATATAAGCGAGTTTGCGGTACGAGTACTTACGGTGCCGTAAGGAGGTAGGCAAAAAATTACGAGCTGCGACTATACATATACATCGTGCGCATATGCCTTAATATCAAAGCAATGATATTATTAGTTTTAAGGGTTGTTAAATTCAAAGAAATCACAGCTGTAGTTGCGTATTTGAGAGTAAAAGTTGTATCAATTTATTTTGTTCAATTGTTAACAATAATAAAATTTGGTTTTGAGTTGCATATACAGGGTGTATCACATAACAACCGACACGGAGCAGAAACGTGTTAAGAACCCTAAAATACGACGATTTAACTTAACTTACCGTTATATTAAGTGGCATTTTTAAGAAGTTATAGGCCAAAGTTTAGTTCTAAATTTTTGAAAAAACATGTCGACTTAGAAAACCAAATTTGGAGGAAGTTCTACTTGAACCAAATGTAATTATGGTAGGTAACGTTCAATTAAAACAATTGAAAGTGGTAATTAGGGGTAATTCGCTCTTAAAATGGACAAATTTTTTCAACCTGTTCGAAAATAAAAAAAATTATTATTTTGTCTTATCGATAATTTAATTTTAAAACTTTTTTATTCTTGTTGTTTTTCAAAAAACCTTGTAGTTTTCAAGTTTTACGTAAATTCCATAGCCGACTATTGAATTTTTGGTTATTTGGGTATAGTAAACGAAAATTTAGAAATGTTTTAAAGTTCAAATTTTTAAAGAAAAATCCTTAGTTATTTTCTTAATGTTACAACGTTTATTAATGTTAGTTTTTGTAACATCATTAATAGTTACTTAACAAACGAGTGTATTAATAAGGGCGATTAACAATCAAGATATTTTGAGATAGTTAATCGCCGTTTAATTCAAGAGTTAGTTACACAACTTTCCCGTCGACCGTACTTTGTAATTTTAATAAAACTATAATTTAATAATTTCAGGAAAGATATGCTATTGTGAACGCACCTTTAGAAAGTACCGTTTTGTGAACTCACCACAATTTTTTAATTGTATAACATAACCTAACTTCATTGTTTCTACTTTTTATGAACTTTGTATTTGATTATCCTTTGCATTTTCGTCTTTTGTATGGCTATTTGATAACAGTATTTTAATTAAGGTCACTAAGTTGATGGAGAATTGAGGTACTGAATTCCAATTGTTGCGTCAAAATACAATAGTTTTTATCACAGCGAAACAAAGTGCATAAATCTTTTTTGTCAGAACGGATTGGTGCTTATTTAAAATAGTGATGCACCTACAAATACCAAACCAGAAAGGGTTGACAATGTTTGATAAATAATACAAGAAGCCCAAGTACATCTCTACGTTGCCTGTAAACAAGTTAAACTTTTGATAATGATTTGTCACATCATACCAATTAAAGATATTCATTCATATCGCTGTTGTGTACAAGTGGTCTGCCAACTTATTGAGACAGGATTTATTATCCTACATGTGTTCCAGCTTAAGATTCTTTAACGATAAAGCTTGATTTTATCTTAACCTTTTACTGGCCGCACCTTGATGTCATGTTCATAGGATGATAATAATCTAACAGGTTATTACTAGTACTATATTATAAACAGGACTAAAGTCAAATTTCGTCTACATTTGCTGGTTTTGAAAAAAAGGCATGTTACCATTTTGGGAACGTTGGCATGTTGCGGTACACGAATTTATATAACACATTGAACTTTAAAAAATATGAAAGCGAATTTTATTAGTATTTATTTCTGAGTGCATTTAAAGTGTATAAACTGAAGCTACTCTATCGATTAATTAGCCATTGCATAAGCAATACGTTATGTATAGGCCTACTTGTTGGAATGAAAATGATCAAAACAAACTTTTTGTGAAGACGTTTTTCACATTTTCTGCATTTCAGCCTCGTGTTGTTTTGGCAGACTATGCAACGTCCTTGCGATGTACTTGTGGGAATATGGTTGACACCGTCAAATCTGATGTCTCGTAATACAGGTGCAGATGGTCCTGCCTTTCTTTTTCTTTGAGCTACGCCAACGTTGATAAGCGCTAATGCTACGTTTCGTCTAAACTGCAGATGTGTTATAGCGTTTCCGGGATTTATATGTTGATAAAACCGAAATGCGGCAATAACGGCTAAATTTAGACCATTTGAGAAAAGATTCCACCACTACTTCTTCGATCGTAACATAGGTCTGTAGCTGGCTGATAAGCGGTCGAGAAGATCCACATCACCCATTCCGAAATTATACATAATAATTAGGTTTGGTTGGGTGTCATCTTTTTTGTTTACAGACTTCACTCTTCTTGTCGTTGTTTGAACTGGTGTAACTTTGAAGTGGTTACTTGCCACAGTCACTACTGCATTGTCGTGCCATTTTACACACACTACAAACCAGTCTGACCTATAATCGTAAGAACCTCTATCCTTTTTCTTCGTGTCCTTTGACGATATCAAGGGACATTTGTTCGTTCTGTTCTCTCTCACCGTACCACAGGCACGAATACCTTTTTTGGACAAAGTTTTCTATTACATCCAGCATCGAATGTACCCCCCGGCTTCCTAAAGGTGTTGTACGGTCTCCCGACTTTCCACAATAAATTTCCAAGTTATAGGGATATCCATCGTTTCCACAAAGTATCCAAATCTTGAATCCGAATCTAATCGGTTTATTTTTTATAAACATTTTGGCTGAGTGTCGCCCATGATACGAAACCATGGCTTCATCTCTACTAAGATGTTTGTGAAATACCCCAAACTGTTGAAAACATTCTTTTAGTTTTTCGTAGAATACCAAAAGTTTTGCCACTTTAGAATTAAAAAGGTTACGATTGTCAACTAGATGAAGGTAACGTTTTATGGTTCGAAATTTTTCTCGGCTCATTGTTTGAGCGAAAATTGGGGCTTGCATATCGTTTGCCGTAGACCAGTAATCATTTTCAGATGGCAGGCTATGATAGCCACTGGTAAGTGTAGTAAACCTAGAAATTGTCGGATCTCCTCGTCAGATACATCAAAGTTATGATCATTTTTTTCCCTCCTAGCATAGAGCTGAGTTTGTTCTCGAATATAAGAAATAATTTCGGTTGTACGAAATAAAGAAAATATTTCATATTCTGACTTTCCAACATGCTCTTCACCTACTTTTGGAGGATCCTCAGCGTCACGATCGATTGACACTTCTTGCGTCTTTTTCCACATTCCTCTTCTTTTTGTTGAAGTTTCTTCTTCTATCTCTTCATCACTATCAATATCTTGATCACCAGATTCTGGAGGAAGTATTACTACAATAATCTCTTTGGCAGACGAAGCTTCAACATAATCTATCGCGTTTGTCAAAAATCTGTATCTGGCGAGAGATCTAAAACATAATTATTTCTATATTGTGTAAAATTTACCTTTCTTATTGATGGACTAACCCGTAAAACACCTTTGGATCCATAATTACTTACGCCACATCTAATCACCATTAGAGTGAAAACAAATGCACTGATCAAATTCTAAACAAAATCTAAAATTCGGGAAAAAAATCTGTTTCGAAAATAAACGCCTTGACTTCAAAACAACTTCACTGTTCGAATTCCGCATGAAAACTAAAACCGACTAAAAATTTCAGTGTAAAAGAAACGAATACCACGACAAATTACGACTTGCAGCAACCTGTACTTGTAACACTTGACGGCGATTGATGACACATTGTGTTCTATACTGGCCAACGTTCCCAAATTGGGACATGAAAATTTATGATCCATTTTTAGAAAAAATATAAATTAAAAATTGAAATCCGGATAACAGTTACCTAATACATTCTATTGACTATCATTCTAGCAAAAACAGTTCCCAAAAAACAAAAGTAGTGAGTTTGTTGTTCATTCTTGCTAAAAGAAGCAAAAACTTCAACTTTTGGTAAACTTTGGAGATGTTTTTTCCTTTACTGTGCAAAAAAATTAAAAACATCTTTCATAACGGATAAGTACAAACCCTATTTTTTAGTAGTAAACAGCTATATTAACAAACAATACTATGTATATCTGGTAACACGAAATACAAGCTATGTTCCCAAAATGGGAACGATGGCCCTTAAAAGGTTAATGTTATTTCACACAACATGCGCATGTAGAGTTTATAAAAAAACATTTCTTAAAGGTTCGACTACATTTCCAAAAGATATTTTTAAGAATCGGAATGTTTATCGGGCTCTGCTTGAAGAATTTAACTTTTGAACAATGAATAACAATATTGAAGAACTGCGTAAGACAATACAATAGTTTGTAAAATAGATGAGCTGAACACCTTTAAATGTTATTAAGTGTTATCATCGGAATGTTGTGTACAGTACAAAAATGTCTCAAAGTTTGTGTGAACAAGTTGAAGATTTATTAAATTAATGTTGATTTGTTATTATTAAAATTTGTTTTGCTACAAATTATGACAGATTTTTTATTTGCATTTTCATATTGAAATTGATTGACAGATAAAATGGCAACTTTAGGTATAACACATGTATGCTTAGTTGCCTATACTAAAATCGTTTATTAATAGAAATTGTTTAAGTTAATGTAAGGCATAAATGCACGGTCGACGGAAAAAAAATTAATTGGATTTAAAAATAAGGAAAATAGGTTTTAACACATTTTTGAAAAAACTATTAAATATAAATTATTTTTTTTTACTATATTAAATATACTCTAGATATGCGGGTCATACGATAATTTGGTTAAGTTTGGTCCAATTGTTTAGATAATGCGGGTATTTTAATTGTACTTTAGGGATAAAAACAATAGTTTTTCCATGATATCTTCCATAATATTGATTCAAATTTAAAGAAAGTTTTACACGATCTTCTTACTGCAGAAACACATCATTTCCTAAAAAAGAAAACTGAAGCTAATTTTAGTTTCTTCACAATTGTGTCAAAAATGTCATCAAATTTGCTCTTTATTTTATTTTCCAATAGGCAACACACTATACATTCGTTTTACTTCAAGATGCCATAGCAACAACAATTACCTCTTAAGAACGTAATCCTTAAATACAATAGGGTAAAAGATTAGACAAGCAGGTAAATACTTTCCTTTGCAATTTGTAAATCTGTGATTTTACTTTTTGTTTTGCCTTTGCAACTTGTTCTTTGTACAGTTTTGATGTTTGTTTGTGTTAGTTGTGATATTTTACTTACATTTAATTATTTGATCATTGTGAGGTTTTTTATGGATATATTTATATTTGTGTTTGTGTATTTGATTTTTAAACGAGAGAGATAATTTTTGGGTACTGTAAGGTGGGTGAGAACAATTGTTTTAATATTATTAGTGCTTCATTTTCATACAACGAAAATCATAGGCGTAAAATTGAAACAATAAAGAGGCCAAATCACGAAAATTGATACGAAAGCGTGAAATATTAAAGAACGTAACTGATAAAAGTGAAAATTATGTGCCCGAGGATGCTCATGTTGAATACTACAATAGGTAAGTAATTTAATAATTACACATTTAATTGGAAATAAAGTATATAGAAAAAACTCACCCTATTAAAAATCAACACAATGCACTGTGGTACGGAATACCCATTTAGGTGGACAAAAATCGAACTATACAAGGTCAATAAAAATTATAAATTTTTTGTATTATGTATTCCTAAATGTCTAACTGACTTTGTGTTATTATTATAACTTTAATGTCATTATATACACGCGCGCACTCCGCGTGAGATCACATTTTCAAATACTGTATTTGTGACAAAAATAGATTACGATTTAAAATTTAACTTAACTGAATTTTATTTAGGTATTACCGTTGATTGTAGTATTATTGGGAAGATGACCAACTTTACGGCGTATATCGCGCCGAAAAAGTATGCTCGCCGCTAGGATTTTAGCATCGATTCATCTGTTGGTCAGCATAGTAACTAACTAGTTTTGTAAATTGTATAGAACACTGCAGAATCACGATATTCAGTTGTTGCGATGTTGCCGTAATACTTTTTACATTTAACTCGTCTTTACGACCTACCTTACGTACTACAGACTTTTCAATCAACGGTACTACCATTGCTTATATATGGTACTACCATTGATAATAGAATGTAATGGAACCTAGGTCTCAAATGAAATTATATACGTATTATATAATCAGTACCTAACTTATAGACTATTTTATAGTTTTTATTTAGTTTCAATTGCTTTTCATAATATCAAACTGCATACAAAACGAATTAATAATAATCCTTACCAATTACTTTAGTATAAAAGTTTGGAATTCGTTTTTCATTACTTTGTTTTTACTTGTGCATTGGTTGAGAAAAATGTAAAATAGTTGTGTATGCAAGCTATAAAAGAATTATAACAAAGACTTCAAGTATACCTTAATTGTTTCCGTCTTACTATTGTTAAGTACCTAACAAAAAAGTATTTTTTAAAATGTGTCCATCTTATTTTGTTCACAATACACGGATTATACTAATGAACGTAGAAACCGTATTGCGAAATAAGTAATAATGATATTGCCCTTAGCATTCTTTCCAATACCGAATTTTAAAAAAAATGTTGTTTTTCGAGTATTTCTGCGCAACAAAACTGTTCGCTATTTACCTATTGCAATTTGGCATTCTTTGAACTACATTCATTATAATGTCGTCAACTTCAAGTAATTGTTGTGTTTACTCAAAGTGCAATAAGACAAGAAAAAATGCTCGTGGTCATAGTTTTTATAGATTTCCGGTAAAAGATGAAATCCGTTGTAATCAATGGGTAATAAATAGTGGCAATCGGGAACTTGTTACTCTACTTTTAAATAATGATCAATTGAACAAACGATTAATTTGTGAAAACCATTTACTTCCCGAAAGTTTTATGGATTTCTCGGCACGGAACAAAAAATTAAGAAGAGATGCTGTGCCATTAAAATTTTGTCGTAAGTAGATTAAAAATATTTCTTATATACAGGGTGTCACAAGCAAGCGTGGGTCTTCAATAACTCATTTGCGGTTGGAGATATCTAAAAATGTTTCAAATAAAAGTTCCACCAATTCAACTTCTCTATACCATAAAATTATTTTCGAATATACAGGGTGTCCCGTTTTTCCTGTACGCAACCTAACTTCATTTTTTTAAATGGAATGCCCCATTTCCTCCAGTTCCTCAGAAAATTAGCGCTAAAGAAGAAAAATGCCGTTTCGGTACCCTGCGCCATTTTTCATATCTCCGAAACAAAAGAACTTAGAGGAATGCGGTTTTCACAGATCGCTTCTAAGAGAAATGACCTACCATTTGCACTATTTACACAAACATGTTTGTGTTAAATTCATTCAAAGCTACCGCTTCAAAAATAAATTGTTTCAAACCGGCAAAACTTGTTTTTTTCAAATAGAACATTATTATTTTTTTTAGCCCATCATATGCAGAATTTTATTTCCTTTCGTCTGATATAAGGTTATTGCTATCCGTTCCTAACAGTTTTTGAGAAAATTGCAGTTATATTCTAAATTTTAATTAAATCGGATCATCGCGTGCGCCCTGGTCGGTGATTAGCTGCTTTTCCGCTTTTGTTTTCTACCTTAGGAACGAAAACTATTTCAATTGAAAAACCAGAGTGTGGTATTTTAGTTCAGACGTTTTAAATCACAAAAATAATTTTCAAGATGTCCACACAGAGCAGTGACTTTGCCTCAGACCAGTTCTTGATGTTTAACTTTTACAAAAGCTGCTCGAAATGTCTGCCATTTTCTTGAATACACATCCTCATTCGACGTTTGAAGTTATTGTCAACGTTGACCAGAATGTCCGGGTAATTTCTCTGAAAGCGTTAGTTATCCTCTCCCGCATATCTTCGGCAGTGGTAGGTGAAGAGGTGTACACTTTGTTTTTAACGAATCCCCACAAAAAGAAGTCACATTTTGTGAGATCAGGCGACCTAGCGGGCCAGTTAATTGCCCCTCCTCTTCCTATCCAGCGGTTTGGGAAATTCGCATTTAAGTAGTTCCGAATTTCTAGGGTGCAATGAGATGGGACACCGTCTTGTTGTAGCCACATACGTCGAAGAAATTCTAAAGAAACATCCTCCAACATTTCTTGAAAACCATTTTGCAGGAACTGCAAATAGGCCCTTCCTGTTAAGTGTCCATCAAAAAAGTACGGTCCGAAAACACGATCACCAAAAACACCTCCCCACACATTCAGTGACCATCGGTATTGAGAAAACGTCCGGAAGTTAGGAGGATTTGCCGTATCGTAATAATGGAAGTTAGGCATGTTTACAAAACCATTTTTGTGAAAGGTAGACTCGTCAGTAAACAGGACATATTTGAAGAAGTCTTTGTCTTCGGCTATTCTTTCGATGGCCCACTGACAAAATTCCGTTCTTGCTGCAAAATCCCTTGGAAGTAGTTCCTGATGTAGCTGAACGTGGTACGGATGGTACTTATGCTGTTTCAGGACTCTTTGTACAGACATTCTACCAATATCGGTTTCTCGGGCGATGTCTCTTTGACTGACATTCGGATTTTCCACCACAGACGCCAAAACACGGAACTCATTTTCATCTGTACAGACCGTCTTGGCGTAGTTTCTTTTCCAGACTCCACTGATCCTCTAGTAAGAAACCGCTCCAGAACCCTGCTGAACGATTCCACTCTAGGATGTCGTCTATTTGGATAACGCTGGGCATACAGCCTCGATGTCAAGAGGGGATTTCTCTCACATTCCCCAAGAATAAGAACCATATCTATCATTTCTTCTTTATTCAACGCCATAGCGGAACAGTTCGGAAAATGAACACAAAGTTACAATGAAACAAACACAACGATACAATGAAACTTTACTGAACACCTTATGAAGTTCACAAATATGACATTGTAGAAAACAAAAGCTAATCACCGACCAAGGCGTACATGATGATCCGATTCAATTAAAATTTAGAATATAACTGCAATTTTCTCAAAAACTGTTAGGAACTGATAGCAACAACCTTATATCAGACGAAAGGAAATAAAATTCTGCATATGATGGGCTGAAAAAATAATAGTGTTCTATTTGAAAAAAACAAGTTTTGCCGGTTTGAAACAATTTATTTTTGAAGCGGTAGCTTTGAATGAATTTAACACAAACATGTTTGTGTAAATAGTGCAAATGGTAGGTCATTTCTCTTAGAAGCGATCTGTGAAAACCGCATTCCTCTAAGTTCTTTTGTTTCGGAGATATGAAAAATGGCGCAGGGTACCGAAACGGCATTTTTCTTCTTTAGCGCTAATTTTCTGAGGAACTGTGCATTTCAGCCATAATGTATGGTTAACGAAGTGGCCTTTAAATTAAGCGAGAAATCTAATAAAGCAATAATAAATGGGGCATTCCATTTAAAAAATGAAGTTAGGTTGCGTACAGGAAAAACGGGACACCCTGTATATTCGAAAATAATTTAATGGTATAGAGAAGTTGAATTGGTGGAACTTTTATTTGAAACATTTTTCGATATCTCCAACCGCAAATGAGTTATTGAAGACCCACGCTTGCTTGTGACACCCTGTATATGTACAAAGTGCTTTATAGTTAAATTAATCTTAAAATTGGTTTATTGTCAATTAAATTACTTATTATTTAAATATAGAAATTAATCAAATGATGTAAATGTACATTTCGCAATTGGAGGAATTATAATTTTAAATTCTATTGAAATTAATCAGTATAGCAAACGGAGAGTCGTTATTATTGACACCAAATATCTTCTGTAAAATAATTTAAAATAACATATTTTTGAGGAGAAATCATTAAATAGCAATAAATAAAGATAATTTTTTTTCCGAAATCGTCACTAGAGTAACAAAAATCGGTAGTAAAGTAAATAAAATCGGCACTAAAATGATTCATTATAGGGCGATTTTTATGTTTATTTGTATCGGTAGAAATGTGTAAAATGTATGTAAATTTTAATTACGTGCATCCGAGGTGAAAACATTTGTCCTAAAAATGAAAACAGCTGATTACATTTACTCCTTAAGAGCCTACACTAATCTTTCAAACAAAAATGAGTTCTCATTCAACTCAATGCAATCGCGCTCCATCATAACAGCAATACTATTTATTAAAAAAATTATTTTCTGAAATAAGATGCTTAACAACTAGTCTACAGATTGTCCGAACGCTTTTTCTCGGCAATGTTTAATAAAATCATTATCAACAAAATTCGTCTGAAAGAGTGTTTAATTAAGTATTACGAAAAATATTTCGAAGGATTTGTAGCAGTTTTTTTCCTGGTTTTTATGAATTAAAAATAAAACAGATTAATTAATTACAGACTAAGTTATAGTGACTCGAAGTAATTGTTTTCCATTTAGTTTGAGTTGTTTATTTCTTACTTACTGTAGACTCTTAAAAAACATTAAAACATTTTCCGTTTTTGTTCAAATTTGCGATTTCGGAAAAAATATAATATGTGTCTGGGAACTAAAGTTCTTTCTCATGACCACGTGTTTTATTTGCCTCGGCTATCGCCTATAAGCTAAAACACATTCGTCGTGAAAAATGAAACTTTAGTGCCTTAATACATAAATAATTATTATTTCTTTGCTTTACACAATACGATCTTTGTAGAAAATGACACAGAATCAACAGAACCAAGTTCATCCTTAGGAATTACGGGTCATAATGGTAGAAGAAGATCATCGTCTCCAACTACCATAGGAGTGCACAAATCTGTCAACGTTCGTACTTATGCTACTTCAAAAAAATATGACAATTTGGAAGACAAATTTCCTGATATTATCGGCTCCAAAGAAATACAAGTGTCGACTGATTTTACTTCTTACTCTAAGATTAATCAGATTTGTGACTTACCATCACCGTCGGTAGTAACATTAACACCTAGGAAATTAAAAATGAAATCAATAATTTTAAAACAACGTAAAATCATTCGCAACAACAATTCTCGCATCAGAAGACTAACTAAAAAAAGAAAACACTATAACAAAACGTAATTTATTGCAAAATATGCTACAGGGAAAAACAACAGCGATAAAGACATTAGTACATATGCAATGTTTACATAAGCAAAGAACCGCGTGGACTAAACTTGAAAAGGAACTGAGTTTATCATTATTTTATAAATCACCCGGAAATTACAAATTTATGTTAAGAAATTTAAAGTTAGCACTACCTGGTATATCAACAATTCAATCTTGGTTAAAAATATACAACTTGAGAACTGGTATAAACACGTCTCTAGTGGAAAAATTAATGTTGAAAGTAAAAAGTATGAGTGCCGAAGAAAAACATTGTGTTTTACTTTTGACGAAATTGTTTTAAAGAAAAGACTGGATTATAATCATTTCTACGATGTAATAGAGGGATATGAAGATCTTGATTCATTGGGTAGGACTTCTAAACTAGGAGATCACGCGTTACTTTTTTTCTTAAGAGGTCTTCTAGTTCCTTGGAAAATCCCTTTTGTTATTTTGTGTCAGCAGGCCCAATTAAAGGAGATGCGTTAAAAACACTTATAGTGGATGTTATAAACAAATTGCAGATCATTGGACTTAATCCCCGCGTACTTATCGGTGATCAGGGAACAAATAATCGAAATGCGATTAAAACTTTAGGAGCCACTGCACAATATCCTTTTTTATCTGCAATGACAAAAAATATATGTTTTATACGACCCTCCACATCTTATCAAAAGTCTTAGAAATAACTTTATGAATACCAAACTGAAAACAATTGTTGATGGAAAGGAAGTATCATGGAAAGATTTTACTGATACTTATGTTTTGGATCAAGCAAGTACTATTTCTAGAGCAATGGTAAAAATAAAAGACGTTCATGTGTCACCAAATACGTTTCAAAAATGCGTGTTAAATACGCTGTTCAAGTGTTTAGTAATTCTGTTTCGGCAGCGTTATTAACTGCATCTGCAACAGGACAATTGCAAAGCGAGACTGCTGTAAATACAGCTACGTTTTTAAAAACATTAATAATATATTTGACTGCTTAAATAGTAAAACCGTAACTGATTCAAACCCATACAAGAGTGCTATATCGATTTATAAATTACTGCCTCTTAACACTTTAAAGTTAGCTGTACCCTACTTTCAGAATATCAAATTTATCGATAACGGAAAAGAAAGGCGTAACATTTATTGTATTAATGGGTTTATATGGACAATACAAGCCGTTCTAATGTTATGGGATGACTTAAAAGAAGAAGGTTTTAAATATTTAATAACATCCAGACTAAACCAGGACCCCATTGAGAATCAATTTTCCGTGATACGCAATAGGGGTGGTTACAATCCTCAACCTACTGTAAGGCAATTTAGAATAGCATTACAACATAATATGCAGATACGTTTACAAGGAACTGAGGACAAAGCTAATTGCCAATTTGATGGGGACGAACTTTTGAAAATTGAAGACAAATTGGAAATACCTACTCCAAGACCGGTAACATGTAGCACATCTACACTGAACGACCATGTCCAACAAGGTGTAACTTCCAAGAAAAAGCAAAAATTGTAATTTCTTCATCATTAAATCTCGAGCCAAACTTAGAATCTTGCACCAACGTTTACATCGCTGGATATTTGGCATTTAATTTATTTAAAAAGTTAAATGTGAAAATTGTCATAACAAGATTGTAAAAGGAGGTACGCCTCTTGTTAGTGGTAACGAGTTATTACTAATTAACAAAGATTATGGAAGAAAAATTAATGAAATAAAATTTCTAGTTAGGCCTAGTGAAGAATTTATACAAGTGATAACCTTACTCTTAAAAAAATTTAATATATGTTTCGGTAGTTATAAAGTTGATTATAATTTAATTAAAAAATTAGATCATATTTAATGAATAACTTAACTTCACATTTTGATTCGTGGTTGGAGGACTGTAAGGAACATAAACTAATGCTGATAAATTCCTTGATAAAAATAAAATTGTATCGGCACCTAAAATGGGAAGTGAACAGTCGAACTAAATGTAAAAAAATAAAAACCTAACTATTAAACCACATAGGAAAATAAAAATATTGTCATAAACCTTTATATATTTTTTAAAATAGATTTTTGAATGTAGTATAGTTATGTATGCATTGTTTGCCTTTTTGAATGTTTTAAAATTTATGGAAATAAATTAATATTTTTTCCATGTGATTGTTTATTCTGAAACCCTTGTAAAATATTTTGATTTTAATTAGTTAAAGACTTCAGAACTGTAACTTATTGTTACCAGGTTATTGCCACTAGCAAAGTGATTAAATCTGGTACAAAAATAAAAACAAAGCTTTTCGCGAGCACTAATTAAACAATATGATTGGCATTATTTCATTTTATTTAAAAAGTAAGATAAGTATTGATGAAGCAATATTAACAAAGTCAAATCACATCTGAAATAAGTTTGTCACGACTGCAGCTATTTAACTTACTTAATCAACGCAAAAAAAAATTGAGAAAGAAACGACAATGGCGAAAGCATAAAGCGGGTCCGATTTGTGGCAACGGCGCCCGTAAAAGGAGGTGTAAAAGATGAAATGTTTCGACAATAATGTGTGTGGCCGTCTGTGGCGACACTAGACGGTTTAAGAAATTCAGCGAGGGGGGCGTGCGGTGTAGAAAGTAATGATTCGTATTCGTTAGTATGGAGTTAGGCATCTTCCCAATAATACTACAATCAACGGTATTACTTTGTAGTTGAGGCATTTACCGTTATATATTATTTTCAGAAAATCTTCGCACCGTAACTAAGAAGCACCTTTTTGATTGTACGTTGAAAACACAAAACAAACTTGACGAGTTATGTGATACGCTTGGATACGACTATTTCAGTATTTACTTTACATTAGTTATCGCCTAAAAATGAAAAAGTGGCAAGTGAGAGGTAAGGAAGGGAAAGAAAGTGTAAAAGCTAGGAAGAAAGAAGTCGTTAACCGATTCCGATCAGAAATGGGACTGTTGGTCAACCAACCTCATCCAGGGGAGTGGAACGACGAATGATGAAAATAGTGCCCGACAATTCTTGCAAAACAGTATTCTTGCAGCAAGCATAACTGAATCGATCAGTTACTTATCGAACGTTTCGCCATCATCTTACAAACTCTATCCAACGGATTTGAGATGGACGTTTCGAAGTTCGATAAAAACGCTTTGGAAACAGCCAAATTATTTTGCCCACTTATATCCCTGGTTTTACATGCCAGCCAGTGTCCACAAGATTCTTATCCACGGCTCTTATTTCTTATTGTTTCCTTTTTCCTTCTCCCAATTGGGCAATTTTCAGAGGAAACTCAAGAGTCTCAAGACGTGCTTCATATGCTACTTATTTAATATGATCCCTTTATTTCAAGTTAAAGGCGACTTCCGAAAAAGACCAGCGGAGAATTTGCCAAGGAGGTATTGGACTTGCTGATCTCTGTAACATCATTTCTTGATGAGAAGGGGATATCGGAACAAGAGGAACGGAATCCGGGCCCGAATCTGAATCAGAGTCTCATTAAAACAACCCGAAATTCAATTAAATTTAATTTTCTTTTATAAAATATTATTCTTTGAGCTATAAATTTATTTTACAAAAAAAATTGTGTTATAGTATTTTTGTTCACCTAAACCGATATTTCGTACCACTGTGCAATGTTGCAAACTGATCCATTTTTGGTTTGAGTATCAGTTTCCGTTTTTGGTTAATAAAATATTTTTTGAAAGACGAAGAGTTTAATTTTTTTGAAATTTGAGCCACCAGGTGTCTTTTACCGTTTATATGGTACAATGTACAGGGTCTCCCAAAAGACAAAAAATAAAAAAGAAAAGTTTTTAATAAATAGGCAGACTATGAACCGTTATAACCGCTATTAAAAATCAAGTCAGTCTTTTCGTTTTGAGTACCTGTTTCCATTTTTGAATAATAAAAAAAAATTATGAATTTATTAGCTCTGTAGCTTTGCTCTTAGACTAACGTTTTGGGACACTCGGTGCATATACAAATGTATTATAATGACAGTTGTCTCATTATGTACATATAAATATAAGTATCGGCAGTTAGATATTTCTCTGCCTTTTAAATGAGCGATAAAAGTCCTCTGTTGTCATTACTTATTACATAAGATGGTGCAACTGTTTTCTTCCCTGAAAACCAGCAATAACCATTAATATATTTTCATTATTACAGTCTTCCAGAACAGTGTTTGGCGAACTTAGAAGTAGAATTTGAAGCTACCAAATCGATGGTATCGTATAGATTTTACATATACTTTCAATGAAATCATTAAACTTCAACAACATTCATTATCGGATAATTGCAAAAGTACATTAATTATATCGCGGAACAATAAATTGGTTTTACAATACGGTGTACGGTTTATAATAAAAAGTCAAAAAACACACAATGAAGTCAACAGACAATTTGTGTGGGGCACATTATCAACGCGGAATAGTTACTCCCAAAGTTCGTAGTTCTTATCAAGTTTGAACATACCAGGAATGTCAAAACCGTTTTTTATGAAAAATGAAAAAGCAATTGGCCGCTCTTGGGAAAATGTTCTTAGGCAGGAGATGAAACAAACAGCTGAAGTTGAAAAGGTTTATGCATTGGAAGCTGGAAATATTGAACAAGAATTTTCTTTTATTACTGTGATTGTAGATAGAGGTTGGGCTAAGCGATCCTATAGACATAGTTATAAATTTAATTCTCATGTCGCATGCATAATAGGAGAGAAAGTAAACGTCTTTTATACCTTGGAGTTAAAAATAAATTTTTTCCACAATATACTTAGAAAACAGACGTTTCTTCTCTACAAATAGTGAGGAAAATTCGTTTTTCCTCACTACCGAGAAAGATAATGTCGTGTTACAAAAATGCCTCTTTAAAAAAATGTAAGAATGTGTTATTAGAACTATATGCGCCTAGTACTTAGTTAAACAATTTAATTTAGTATTCAGTCAGGTTTGTTTAATTTAATATCTTATATTTCGACTCTTAAAAATTGCTAGCCTACATTTATTGATTAGAATTACGCGGCTGCGCTATTACAGATTGAGACCGCACCGAAGCTACAGAATACTGCAGCGAGACTATTGGGACCACCTATTATGAACTTTTGCTTTTACGTACCAATATGTGACGAAATTCTATAACAATAAGTTACGTTTACAATATTACTTCTTTCATTAGGTTGTTTTTTTGTAGAATGTCGTAGAAAAATGTTGTGTCTAACACATGAGAAAAGCCTTTTTCCACTCCCGCTCTAATGCCTCACGAGTGTAGCTCGAGTGGGAAAAAAATTACTCTTCTCACTTGTTGGACAAATAACTATTGCATGTCTTGTAGTTTTGCCGAGAAGCGAGAAAATCAAAAGGCACATGTTTGTTTTAAAAACTAGAGTGGACCATCAAGTAGTATGGAACAAGAAATTATTGTTCAAGGATTTGCAGAACCGGAAAAAAAGTATGGTTTAAGATATAAATATTTTGTTGGAGAAGGAGATTCTAGCGTATACATGGTTTCTAAACTTAAGTCGGCACTATTGCTAACTTTGTTATTATTAGAGCAACAGGGTCGGTTAAATCAGCAAACTAATAGCATTTGTTTTTCTCATCACTATGGTGAAAACAAAATAAAAATCGAACATCGCGTTCGCGAGTTATGCCAAATTGTTCCATTTTTTCAAATGGGACACCCTGTATACAATATTCTCAATCGATAGAAAATTGAATACTGAACAAAAAATGTCCTATTATTTTTTATCCTAAAGTCGAAAATGACAGAGCTTGATTTTTCAAATTAGTTAAGGTGGCTGTGTTAGTTATAACTTTGCCTTACCATAAAGTAGAAAGTAGAAAAATATCAGACCCGCGGGTGATCGAGTAGTAATGCCGAGAACATAGTCAAATTTACTAGTCGGAAAACCGTTGGTCGAGGCAGTTTGAATCTTGTTCACAAAAAAATTATTTCCTGATGGGGATAGATTAACATACAAAATTCACGGTGGCTATATCCAGCAGAAGTGGTAAATGAAATGAAAAAGAGGAATATTTATAAAGCAAAAGGATATGGTTTATTTTAATTTATTTCGTAAACATTAAAAGAAAAATTCAAATTAGATGCTCAAAAACATCACTGTCTTGGTCCAAGCATTATTGAGCCCGCCTGTTAAGCGCGTTTAGTGGCTGTAAACTGTTTACCAGTGAAACTTTAATTTGACATTTTAATCCTGATGACATTTATACAACAAACGATTGTAGTTTATAAAATCACAGCCACTTTAAACTTATTTGAAAAATTATCAATAGCTCTGTCATTTTTGACTTTAGGATGAAAAATTACACGACACTTTTTATTCCGTATTCAATTTCCTATCGACTAAGAATATTGTATACAGGGTGCCCCATTAGAAAAAATAAAACAATTTGACATAACTCGCAAACGCTATGTTCGATTTTTATTTTGTTTCCACCATAGTGATGAGAGAAACAAATGCTATTAGTTTGCTTATTTAACCGACCCTGTTGCTCTAATAATAACAAAGTTAGCAATAGTGCCGACTTAAGTTTGAAAACTCTGTATGCTCGACTTGTTCAAAATGCGAGTTACGGAAAATTTATTCACAAGCTGGAATGAGCACATCATGTTACACGAACTTTTACATCAAACTTGAATAAATGATCAAAAAACACTAACTTTGACATTTGTAAAAAATTGTATTAAAAAATAATTTGCAACGTTTATATCGACATCACTGCGGTGTGCTATTTCGAATAATAAGAAAACGGCTACGTTGCACAATGATATTTTGAATATTCCTCAAACATCTTCGGAAATCATTCAATTTGTAGAGAAGTTTATTGCAATTTTATTCCTTTGCTAACAAGTTGCAATTTATATGAAGAAATTATAAACTTAACAGAGAATATCGACCCGAGAATATGTAGAGGAAGAAAACCAAATGAACATTGTAAATAACATTGTTTGAATTAAAATACTATGATTACACAATTTATCTGATACTAAAAAATGTGCATTGATTTAAGTTTTATAATTAATAAAGTAGGTTTAATTTATGTACTAAATTTAATTAATTAGTAAAACTAAATATTTGATTGAATAACCATTTTGTATCAGTAATTATTTATTTTTTCGGTTGGTGTACTTTGTTAACTATTTTTCGAGCAAGTACAGTATCGTCACAGAAGATTTTCAATAAATCGCATTCATATGTATAGCAGTATTCAATTAATCGAATTGTCAGAATGACCATAGTTATCTATTATTTTCTATTAGATTGAACAGATTTTGTATAAATTAGGCATTCAATAACGTATAAAATATACTATTGTTATCTTGTCATTACTTAATCACAAATAATACATATTCCAAAAGATAATCACCTCATTGTAATACATAAGTTTAGGTACTTTCCCAAAAGGATTATCCTTTTTTCCTCGTCGTACCACCAGTAGCACCATCCCACCAATAGTTTGCCTAAATTGGCTTACTATACCCTTAATGTGTGTTTGGTTATTCGTGTTTTTCTTGAATACTACAAGGTTTTTGAAAAACAACAGGAATCAAAATTTGGTTTTCCTAAGTGAAAGCACTACTGAAATATTAATTTTTTCGAAATTTAATACTCCACTTTGAAGGTCTAAGGATAAAGGTAAGTTAAATTAAATAGCCATATTTTAGGGTTCTCAACATGCCCCTGCTCTGTGTCGGTTTTATGCGTTACATTCTATATATATATATATTTCATTTTTCTAATTTTACATTTTAAAATTTCAAACGTGCAAGGTTCAGTAGGATCGTAGATATCTTTGGATTACAATTCTTTGAAAAAACGCGAGTATATTTATTTTGGTCATTGATTGGATATTATACGTATTTGTTAATTAAAAATACAACAAATATTTGCAATTTATATTATCCTAAATTGGGATTTTCCAAATAGTTAAATATAAAATTGTGCAAGACATTAACTTAAATATTTAAATCAATTGGATTTAGATTTTTCCGAGTATTAATTTCGGGTAAGTTTAGATAAAGTAAGTGTCGATAAAGCCAAGTTTAATACTTGACTTTCTTGGCTTTATCGACACACGTGTGTTTCAAGCATTTAAAGTTATCGCTTTGATAACGATATACACTTTAACACTCACAATCGTTACAGTTAACTGTTGGCATTTCTTAGTTCTATTAAATCTATTTTTGTATACAAATGGAATTTGATCTTTACAGGTAACTCTAATGATATTTCCGTGTTAGCTTTTCTGAAACGCTGCGAAGAATTACGTGTTGCTAGAAATGTCTCTGTTTAGCTACTGTTTGATTCGGAACTAATGATGCAAATTAAAAATAGAAAGCAAGTTCTCTATGAAAAACCAACAATTCTATTACGCTTAACATGTTACATCGGTTAATAAGTTTACCTTCTGAATCTGTCCAACTTAAGGTTATAGTTAATAACTTACATCTGTATTATGCTATACAAATTTTGGTGTTAATTCAAAATCTAATTCCAAAGCAAATTTTGCAAAACCGTGCCATTGCCTCTAATAGTATAAATGGTTGCTTAATATTAGGTGCAAATTTTTGCTATGCGTTTGATATACGTACTGATTTTTCAAAAACAATATTTTCAATATCGCCTATTGTAAATACTTTGCAAGCAAGTAGCCAGGAAGAATTAAATGAAACTCAAGAACAAAAAATAAACAATATCATTGAATTATTTCAACAGTTAGATTGTCCGAAATGAGGTCCTACAGATAAAGTTTTTCATAAAATAGATACTGGCGATGTTACTCCTATCAAACGACGGTATTATCCTTTATCACCAGCTATGCAAGTACACGCAAACCGAGAAATAGATAAAATGTTCGAAGAAATTATAAGACCTTCAAATAGTCATTGGAATTTGCCCTTCTTATTAGTAAAAAAGAAATGGAGAAATGAACTTTAATTTTGTTTTGACGCAAAGCGTTTTGTAACAAGGTTACAAAAAAAGAACCTTATCATTTGCTTTATTTATCAGACATTTTAGATACACTGCGCGATTGCCAATACCTGACTTTAATAGACTTGAGGTACGCATTTTCGCAAATACCTGATGGTGATTCTAGCGAATAAACGGCATTTACAGTACCGCGACAAGGTCTTTTTGAACATGTAGTGTTACCCATGGGTTTATATAATGCTCCAACAAAGGATAAAATTTTAGGTCTGGATTTTTTGTGTACTTAGATGTTATTATCATTTCGTCTAGCACTTTTAGAAAACATGTGTCTACTTTAAAAGACGTGTATAATCGGTTGTATAGAGCAAATTTAACAATTAATCTATCCAAATGTAATTTATGTGTTGGGTGTGTATTACTTCAATTTGATAAAAACACAAACACGTCATTGCTTATACTTCTTGGACATTGAACCAAGCGGGAAAAATTATTCAGTAACCGAACGCGAACTATTAGCCGTCATTTTTGGAATTCAAAAGTTTAGACCGTATGTTGAGAAAACACACTTCAAAGTAATTACAAATCATTACTGCTTAAAGTGGTTGCATAATATTATAGATCTAACAGGAAGACTTTTGGTTTGTTAAATTATAACAATTCGATTTTGAAGTAATTCACAGGAAAGGAAAACATCGTTCCTGATACTAGGTCAACTAGGATTCTTGGTATTTTAAAATGAGACAAAAAATTACCAAAAATTCTGAAATCTATCCGGATTGGAGTATTGAAGATGGGAAGTTATTTGAATATGTCGCAAATCGTTACTATGTTTCTAATTTGATTGAATGGAAAGAAGTAGTTCCAAAGCTAAAAGGACCCTATCTCCTTAAGCAGTTTTATGATGATCTAACCTTGGCACATTTTGAAATTTTTAAATTCTTTTCTAAACTCTGTGAACGGTATTATTGGCCTAAGGTGAAGGTCGACGTTTCAAAATATGTGCGCAGCTGTGATACTTGTTTGAGTAATAAAACATCTTCGTGTGGAAGACTAGGACTGATTCGAAAAGAAAAAGTCGTTAACTTTCAATTTCAAATGATTAGTATGTATTTAAGCGGGCCATTACCATGATCCAAAAAGGAGAATACAACATTGTTAGTAGTTTGTGATTGGTTGACAAGGTTTTTTTTAGTACACCCGTTACGAAACGCAACAGCAGTTCTGACTTTATTGAGAATCACGTATTTTTAGTTTTTAGAACATGTCAAACGGTTATGGTAGACAATAGACCTCAAATTGTGTCATCTCAAATTAAAAATCGAATAGAGAAATACAAGGTAGAAAACATATGATACAATGCACATTACCATCCGCAAGTCAACCCTACCGAGCGGGTAAATCGAGTAGTTGTCACCGCAATACGTGCTTATATTAAAACTGTTCATAAAACCTGGGATCAAGAAATTTACAAGGTAACTCATGCTATAAGATGCGCAGTACACGAAGTAACTCGGTACACGCTATCGTTTTTAACTTTTAGTCAAACTACACCCATCCATGGTGATTATTACGGAAAACTTGGCCTATTAGAATTTGATTTAGAAATTGGGGATCGCGAGCAGTTAATACATGATGTTCACGAATTAATGCCTTCATTTAACGAAGTTAAAATAAACTACATTTAGCTTACAGTCTTAATACCAAATACTATAATCTTCGTAAAAGGCCGCTGAAATTCAAAGTTAACAATTTTTTTTGGAAAAGGAATTTTGTTTTACCAGATGCTACAAAAATTTTAATTCCAAATTGACACCTAAGTATATTAAATGTAAGGTTGTTGAAATTGTTGGTGCACTAACTTAGAGTTTAGTATCATTAAAAGGAAAACCTTTAATAATTTTCCATATTAAAAATTTAAAACGTGGCAATACCGGGAAAATCAGTTGTTTTCCTTAGAAAATGATCGTTTGTTCGTATATATTTTAAACAGTATATATTTTTAGGTATTGTTGGTAGCCATATTTTGGATTTTTTTCGATTTAAATTGGGATAATAAATCTTTGTTATTTGTACATAAGTTTTCTTTCTGTCGGAGACAGGTTTTTACTTTTTATTGGGGGTGTGTAACAATTTATTATGTTCAATTTGTAATAAAAAAAATAAAGAAAAGCTACATGAAATAAAGAAAATACGTAAACGTTTACAGCTATTTCTTGATTGTTATTATGTTAGGTTTTCTGCCTTCGCATCTTGACAAATTGCCTATCTCAAGAAAAAGGGCATCAATTTCATTGTAAATAGGATTATTTTAATTTACCTGGTTGATAATTTTGTGTGAATTATTTATTTATTGGAGCTCAACAAAAGTTTATTTTATTAATAAATATCTATTGTCACCACAAACTCATGATCTCTCTTCCGCAATAGAAGTTAGCAGGCATCTAAAATAAGTACACAACTCATGGCCAGCTGAAAGTAAAAATTAACCAGCGCATTTTCTAAAGTGATTCCAAGGTAGTTTTTATGTATAACTAGCTGACCCGATAGACGTTGTCTTGTCTTAACGATGATTATTTAATTCGAATTGGTATAATTAATTAAAAAAAAGTGTGTTTATTATTCTAATGTTTTATGATATACAATATTTTTAGTTTTTTTTTCTTGCGCGTATATAAATAATTTTGTTGGCATTCCGAGACGGGCACAGGCGACATATAACTGGCCATGTGAAAAACATGGATTTTCAAGATTGATGCCACACACACTTAACGACTGCCCTTGAGATTTATTTATCGACATTGCGAATGCTAGCCGCACTGGAAATTGCAACCGTTTAAAGTCGAATGGCATGTGGTTCGAAATCAAAGGAATCCGTGGAATCAAAACGTTTTCGCCTTTGTACTTCCTTTTTAAAATTGTGGCTTCGATGACCTTGTTCATTAATTTCTTCACCGCAAGTCGAGTGCCATTACAAAGACGTGGCTGGTTTATATTCCGCAACATAATGATTACTGATACGATTTTGAATTGCAGATTATGATGTGGTAATCCAGGCAAATTCAGCAAATTTACAAACTCAGTTGGATAGTTGACAACATGATCTAGGTTAGTAACGAAATCAATCGATTTGTATGTCAATAATTCGCCAACTATTTTGTTTTGAACCTGTAAATTCATTTCGTTGACATCAACGTTTTTTACAGCCAATATAACTCTTTCGCTCAACCATACACGATCTTTGTGATTTTGAGCAATGTTTGGAAAAACCTTTTCGATAAGTTCGGTCTTAGTTTCAGTAAAGTGAGAAAAATTGGTAGGAAATATGATGTATCTAGACGATGAGTCAACAGGTATTTTGCCATTACCAATATCGAGCAATTGTTTGGAAAAAACTTCTCCAGATTAGTCGTTCTGCAATTCGACTCGCATGTTCATATTTAATTTGAGCGTTTTACCGTCTTTTCATAAAATGGATGACTTTAAACATGCGTTAAGTTCGTCAGCTGGCGTTGATCGTGGTATTACTGGGAGTGTTTGGCGAAAATCACCTGCCAATAAAATCATTGCACCACCAAACCTGTTTTGGTTCTTTCGTAAATTTTGCAACGTGCGGTCTAATGCTTTCAAAGATTTTTTGTGTGCCATCGTGCACTTATCCCAAACTATTAGTTTGCTCTGCTGCAACACTTTGACCATCGCACAGTTTCTCGAAAGGTTGCAAGTTGGTGTTTTATTTATTTGCAAGTTCAACGGCAACTTGAGTGCGGAATGAGCTGTTCGACCGTCATCCAACAACGTAGCTGCAATACCTGATGAGGCAAGTGCAAGTGCGTTCATGGTTTTCTAAATTTTCACACACGACAACAATAGCGACTTCGTCAATTGTTGGCGCATTAAAACGTCTCGCGTGTTGTCCTGCAGGCATCTTATCAGCTTTGATGACAATTTTGTGATCATCATACGGCATGCGGTCCAACGCTGTCGTGAATAATGCAACCAATTCGTTGTTGATGAAAAACCGTTTGGAATTGTTCCACAATTGGCCTTTTAACCGAATTATTGTGTACACAACGCTGATCGACTTGTCTTGCTGAATCGCCCATAAAATAAATTTGCAAGAATTTGTAGTCACTATTCGGCGTTGGCAATAAGGAACCTGTTAAATGATATATTTGACCCTGAATCTTGATTGTTGGCATAAAATTTACTTGAATAACTTTTGTTGCACCAAGTGACTTCATTTGAAAACAACTATTGTATTGATGAATATAAGTCAAAAAATGTTTAGAATCTGGCACATTTCCGGGAACCAATGAATGTAATGGTTCTGGTGGCGGTACCAATGGCGTCAAGTTGACTTGACCGCTCTTGCAACACAATCCAGGAGCTTCATTTTTAAACTTAAATGACCTGCAATATTGGCATACAACGTTCATTGGTCCAATAGCGACGATTTGTTGTGAACTGTACTCGATTTCTACGTTATAATTGAATGCAGCTCAATAGGGGTTAAACGCAACATTTCTATGTTGTTGATTTCGATTCCATCAATTCCGTTCAACTTCATTCCGCGCTTTGCGTTACTACTGAACTTGCTCTTGTATATCTTTGACTCGCACCACTGCAAGTTCTACGACTTAAGTTTGTACGATGGCAATTTCTAAAACGAAAATTCAACTATAAATCAAAGAAAACTGTTGTATTCTTCTTTATAACCGAGTATATCACTTGTTATGTTAGTAACGTTTATGTTATTCTATCCAAACTTACCAAAACTCTATATTAAATTAAACTTTTAATATTAGGCGTAATGGCTCACTAACCGTGATGTACACTAAGAAATTCAGTTTTCTTACATCTTTTTTGGGGGAAATAATATATTAATTATTTTACATGTATTTTCTATCAATAAAATAACTTCGATTGAAGTATTTGTTTTAAACGATAATCAGTTTTTTTACATCCTCTTTGATGATATTTGCAGCAGGCATTCTGTCAATTCTATGTCAAATGTCATAATGTTACATTAAAAAAGTGTATATTGTCCAAAGCGCAAAGGTTAGATTAGAAATAATATATGGTTGTTAAGTTTTCTTAAATAAGGATTCTTAAGTTTTCTAATTTTCCGCGCAATTTTTTTAAATTTTTTCTGTCATAAGAACCTTCTCCTAACAATAACAAACACAACAAAAAAATAGTGAAATCGGTCCAGCCGTTCACGCTTGATGGCGTGACCAAGGGATATAGGGATTCATTTTTATACATACTAAGTGTAATAGAAAGAAGAACACCCAGTAATAATAAATTTATTTGTACAATTTTTGGTATACTAGTGTATACGAATTAGATTAGTAAACGATCACAATTTGATAAAAACTAAACTGTTAACTTCTTCAAAAAACTTAATAATGTGTTGCTCCACCACGATGTCTTGTGCACTCATTAACACGTCTGGGCATACTTCTAATGAGGTGATCGATTTTTTCTTGAGGTATCTCATCCCATGCTATCTGTAACTGATGCTGCAAAGCCGCTAGAGTTTCTGTAGGATGAGGTAAATTGAGTAACCTTCTTCCCATAATATCCCAGACGTGCTCGATGGGCGAAAGATCGGGAGATCTTGGTGGCCAAGGCAACAAAGCAATTTGATTGGCCTCAAAATGAGCCAAAGAAACTCTAGCAACATGAGGTCGTGCGTTGTCTTGTTGGAATGTGTTGTTGGGGATGGTCTGAATATAAGGTACAATATGGGGGGTCTACGATCTCCTGGATGTAGCGCGCAGCGGTCATGTTACCTCTAATGAAGACCAAAGGTGACCTACTTCCAATAGCAATAGCTCTCCATACCATAACTCCAACTGTGTGGTGCACATGCCTATTCACAGAAAATTGGGGATCTTGTCTTTCATCGCGCCGTCTTCTCACCCTTGCACGACCGTCATGCATACCCAAACAGAATCTGGATTTATCACTAAAGACAATTGAATTCCATTCTTTGTCCCAATTTGCCCGTTTTCTACACCACGCTAGACGATAACGTCGATGCTCTGGAGTCAGTGGTAGCACAAAAAGGGGACGGTATGAAAAGAGCCCAAAGGTTCTTATCCGTCTATAAACGATTCGCATACCAATCGGTCTTTCATGTTCTTCAAACCACTGGTCCGCAATCGCCCGTGTAGAAGAGAAGCGGTCCCGTAAAGCCAATACTCTAAGACGGCGATCTTCGCGTTGTGTAGTTTTTCGACGACGTCTTGTACCTCTCGCTCTTCGTGTACGGCCCTCTTGGTTCCATGCCCGAACACAGACTGCCACAGTGTTTAAACTCCGTTGCGTTCTAGCGGCTATATCTCTCATAGCCAAACCAGCCTCACGCAATCCCACAATTCTACCCCTATCAAACTCGCTTAATTGCCGAAAATTATGGCGTCTTCGCACTGGAGGCATTGTGATTGAATTAAAGAAGCTCTTTGAAATGCAATTTAAATCGCTTAAATGACAACTGTACTTACAAATGCTTAATTCATTGTTTTAGGGCTACTTAATCGTAAGTGTTTTTGAATGAGGTTAACAAAACAACCGTTAGGGCAATATGCTTGAAAAACTGATCGTTTTTTATCTTAATATCAACAAATATATTCCCAAAAGAAATTTACAAAATATTCATTATTACTGGGTGTTCTTCTTTCTATGTCACTTAGTATATATAGGTTGTATTAGCAGGATCTCTTTGCTGAGCAATGTATCAAAATGGAGGTGAATACCTACAAATTTAAAGTCGGCCAACATTATCTTTAAACCAAAATCACAATAGCTATTAGAGCCAGATTTTTTTTATGCTGAAAATCAGAATGAAGCAGTTGATGGTGAATTTGACAAGGTTTGGAATACTGTAATTTATTAGGTTAACTTAGATGAGCACGACGACTGCAACAGATGTAGTCAATTTAAGTTGTTTTTTCAATATTTACCGGTTATTTTGTGCTCAAGCTGCTATTTTGAAAAGGGCAAGGTTCTGCCTGACAAAGACCAAAAATGAAAACGCTCTATTACCATAGAGCTTGGCCCACAAAAATGGAAAATTGAAGCGAAATATCCAAAATTTCACGTAATGACTTACGGCAACCAAAAATTCTTATTGTATAGAAAGTCCAGGAAAAGTGCTTTAGTGAAGGTATTGAACTACTGAAGAATGAAAAGCTGGAAGAGTTAATCAAACTTTGGAAAAAAATCTTCATTTTTAGTTAAGACTCGAGTAAAGATCTTGTATGTAAATTTACCAGACGTCTTGTTATCAACATCGGCAACAAAGTGATTCTAAAATTAAAAAAATGTACGCAATTATTCCATTTAAACAGTTTCATGTTCGTTGCGTAGACTATTACGATTACAAATCTCTTCCCAACTAAAAAAACCATATTGCACATTTGTTATAAAGCTGATCATTACATCTTCTACATTATACAGGGTGAATCACCGCCAACGGGACGGAGATTTATAGCAAAACAGTAAAAGTTTTGTCTTTTTAGTAGCTTGCAGGTTGATAAACTTTACATTTCAAGATTATTTTTAAATAATACAGTATAGCCCAAAAAAGTGTGGCGCTTCAAAGTTATGTTTTTTTTATAGAACACTCTGTTTTTTATTGCGTATTTTGATTGCCGGTAAAAAATAAGGTATACTTTTTTAAAGATTTCCTATACGTAAATACAGAGCTTTCTGAGTTATGTCGACTTTTCTTAAAATTTAGAGTATTAAAAAAAATTCGATATCTTCTAATCCAAGAAATCATAACAAATTTACTTTTACGTATCAATATTTAGATATTAGATAAATATATTCCATGATTAAATATTAAACACCTCTTTACAAGATGTTCAGAATTTACAGGTTAATTATTATTTATCATTCAATATGTAATATGAGCCTTATTTTAAATGGAACACCCTGTATTTTATTAATTCATAACTTTAACAAAAAGTCCTCTTTCGAATGGTATAAGAGTGTCTTAAGCCTAAGTGTTACAGTTTTTGCTCAATTTACAATTTTCTTGAAATTAATGGTATCGAGAAATTTTAAAACAAAAAATGCATACGTAATGTAACAGTTAATGTCATTTTATAAAATTACAGTTTGTTAATTATTGTCTAAAATCCATAAACAAAAATTTAAACGGCCATCATAATCGTTTTCTGTCAAATGCTGATGTAGTCGAATATGATACAGATGATAATGGTTTTTCTTAACCATTCTTGTCACACTCGTTGGAGTGATCCCTAAATTGTCCAAAAACATGTAGTACTTGTTGTTACGGGCCAGTAGTGCACTCGTACCAAAATTGATGGAAAATAAGGGCTCCTTGTTGTTCAGAGCCTTTTGTCTCGGCATTCGCTCTGGGTCGTGGGTGTGAGTAATAGTTTTCCGAAGGAGTATGGATTAATTTGAATTTATTGTATTTTTTTTTTGTTTGGGCGCCAGTCCACAGGTTACAAATTCGGATCGTGACAAGGTCCAGAAATGTGGACGTTTCAAGACCTACCTTATCTACGATGACTTGACAGTTTTGCATTAAAAAAAAAACCTCGAGAAGGGGAGGTATGAGAGGTACAGGATTAAGACAGTATGTAATATGTACAAGTTTATTCGTGACGGAAGAGGAGAGAACGCGGAATTATTAGAACATATGTTGAGAAAACAGCCTTATCAACAGCTGCGTGAAGACCAGCGTGTACGCATGTGAGAAAATAAATTAGTCGCGACTAGCCGTAGTCTCACGTCAAAGCGTATACCTAATAAGCGTTTTATGCGACCAGCGTATTGTGTAAAAGCGCAAAAAAACAAATTAAGAGAATTAACATAAACGCTTAACCTAGAACCCCGAAAAAAAAAAGAAAAATAATTGTCGAATATGCTTTGCGTTAGCGTGCATCCAAAGGATAACGTAATTGTATTAAAGAAAAGAAAAAGATTGATTATCTGAATACCTTTGGTTGTGCGCCTCACAATGCTATATTTTGACCCAGAAGAGGCCTTACAGGAGAACTTAAAACTAGTTAAATCTACTGAAAAAGACATGTGGTATTTGTAACAAGTACGCGCATTAGACGTTCCGACTCATAGTTGTTGAAATTAAAATACTAAAGTTCGTACTTTACCCCACACATGTATTCTGGTATCTTCCACGTAGCCACCAGCTTCAAAGAAGATCTTGCCCAAAAGTAAGAGAACGTCCTAGGAGACCAGTAGCGCCAGTTGAATCGAAGCAAGATGTTTCATTGAGCAGATTCGACTTATATGTTTAGGTGGAAAACCAGGATATGAAGCGATAAGTAGTCATTTAAACAGCCGAGAACGAAGATCAGAACAGTGAAGCTAATTAGAAATAAACATTAGAACTTTGCCGTCTAATTGCGAACTAAATATTTCTATTTGAAATTTACCTGAACGACGTCTAAGAAAAAATTAGAACCAGTCAAGTAACTCCAGGAAGATGAAGACGCACAGCTTCGTAGATATAAATTTTACAACGAGTCACACACACTTTGGATTAATTGGTAATTAAAATCCAATTAGAAGAAATATTTACATCATAACCCCAAGATCATTGTCTTTAAATAGTTAACGTAATTTTTTTTTTAAACTAAAAGATTATAATGCAAAGCAATCATTTAACCTCACGTACTTTAATGCAACTCAATACGACAAAATACCATTTCGAAAAGTAAAAATTATTTACATTCAACGGACAATAGCTCAAAATATCGTCGCTATCACTATAACGCACGCAAGTATTACGGTGATAAGCCGTAAACAAATTTGAACCACAAAAATTATAATATAAAAGAAAATATTTTCGAATTAATAATTGGTTCGTAATAAAATATATGCCCAAATTAAAAATTACGCTAATTATTAAAAAAACGTTACATTGTATAAGAGTTTTCCGTGACAGATATGACTTTTCATATTCAAAGTAAGGGTCAAAATGGGCCACTTTTCTTAACTACTTACGAAAAATTAAATTTTTTGTTACTTGTGAGTTTGTTTCGACATTTGTTTTGAAAATCGTAACCATGGTAGCATCGGTCACACCCGATTAGAATTTGAATTTGAAATAAGTTTAATTTCATTTTTTAGCTTATTTTATTTTAAATATTGTATGTAACATGTAACAAAACATGATCTTTGGTAACTCATGTGATTATCAAACTGTAATGTCTTAAAATGTTATTAACTAATTGAATTACGTATCCATTTTTTGTTTTAAAATCTCTCGCTACCATAATTTTAAGAAAATTGTAAATTGCGTAAAAACTGTAACACTTAAGCATAGGACACCCTAATACCATTCAAAAGAGGACTTTTTTGTTAACACTATGAAATAATAAAATACAGAGTGTTCTTTTTAAAACAAGGCTCGTATTACTTACTGAATAATCCAATTAATAACCTGTAAATTCTGAACACCCTGTAAAGATATGTTTAATATTTGATCATGGAATACATTAATCTAATATCCAACTATTTAGACGTAAGAGTAAATTTGTTATGATTAGTTGAATTGGAAGATACTGAACTCCATATTTTAAGAAAAGTCGACAAAACCTAGAACACTCTGTGTTTAAGTATAAGAAACATTTATAAAAGTATACTTTATTTTTTGAGGGGCAATCAAAAAACACAATAAGATACAGGCTGTTCCATAAAAATAAATATAACTTTGATGTGCCACACTTTTTTGGGACATACTGTATATTTAAAAATAATTTAAAATGTAGAGTTTATCAACCTGCAAGCTACTAAAAACACAACACTTGTAAAACTTTTACTGTTTTGCTATAAATCTCCGTCCCGTTGGTGGTGATTCACCCTGTATATTTCAATAAACAGACAAGGGGACATGTGACGTATTAGATCAGTCTTCATACCGCAAAAAAACGGTAAAGAAATGAAGTGAGGAAACGTCTGCATTACATCATGACTAGGTTATAGTGTTTGCTGAGATAATTCGTAGAATTGCACATTTATCAACGTATTGAGTCTACTTGATATTCAATTGGTAAGTAAAAGCATATAATTACAAAAGTTTATTTTTATTTAGACACAATATTTATTACCTATTTTGTTTACTTGTACCGGGTGACCCAATAAGACTGTTCCACGGCCATATCTCGGGAACCGTTCGTCGTATGACTTTGGTGTAAAAAAATTATTAGGTAAATTGGCCATGAAGAATCGCAGGAAAATATTTTCAAGTTTTAAAAATGACCACCAGAGGACGTAACTGCCATCTTAAATTTTTAAATTGCTTTTTCTATAAATTTCGCATAATAAACAAAAAATTTTGTTCACATTTGTAAAGAGAACCAGTTTATCTATCATTTTTGTAAAAACAAAAGTTCAGTTATTTACAAAAACAAAGATGGCGGGGGTGTTCAATTGTTTTTGCAATAACCTGCTTTAACTTCTTAACGGTTTGACCAATTTTAACAAATTTAGTATCGTTGAAAAGAGTATTCCTTAAGCAATAAGAATCAACCAAAATATAGTTAATTTAGTTAAATCCTTCTCCGCCAGGGGGCTAGTTTTGACACCATGACCCAAATTAAAAAATCAAAAATCAAATGGAATGATATGACT
Source organism: Abscondita cerata (assembly GCA_030710515.1). Taxonomy (NCBI): domain Eukaryota; kingdom Metazoa; phylum Arthropoda; class Insecta; order Coleoptera; family Lampyridae; genus Abscondita; species Abscondita cerata. The sequence goes on along the minus strand of JALBCR010000537.1, from coordinate 30,765 downwards.
TTTTCTTTATGATAAAGTAGCCAAATAACATTCAAATAAGCCAGTAAAAACTATTTTTCAAAATCTCGTTCCTAACCTCAAATATTGGGAAAATGAGAATAATGGATGTTTGAAGAACGAGGACAGCGCGATAAATTTTCTAAAACTATTAAACATTCATCACAAAATGATTAAGATGTTAAAGAGACAATTGTGAGTCTAAATAGAATTCATTTAGGTATTATTTAAAAATATATATATCATCAGAACATTCATGTTGCTCTAAAGAGACTAAACGCATTTTAAACTTATTGTCACTTTAATATTACTCTCGTATTCTAACCTTTAATTTAAAAAGTAAGCCTAAAAACCTAAATAGGTAGACTATATCCAAATTCGAATATGTTAGACCATTATATTTTGGAACCATTTACAAAGATCCTTTCTAAAATTTCATGCCCCAAATCTAGTACTTTGCGAAAAGTTTTAAGCTGTTTTTTTTGCAATATGGTGTGTGGTCTTGGAAAAAAAAAGATAGGTATGTAGTTCAGTTCATCTTTGCCAAAAAATATATAATATATTTGAAAATTAAAAAGTATAAGGTATTACTTTTTAATCGCAATAATGAAAAACAAGGTAAGTCTTGGCTTGGTTTTAAAGTAAAGTAAAAGCACTCTACACTTTAGGCTTTGGAAAATTAAACAAATGGAACACGGAGCATTATAAAATGACAATCGTAATTTTGTAAACTATTTCGTTGTGTTTACATTTAGAAAATGCAGTTTTTTGAATTTGTAATCTTTTTTAAAATGCCAATTTCTAATCAAGAAACATTTAATATGCTGGCGATCTATTTTGAATGTTTTCAAAATGGGATTATTGCTGCTCGCACTTTCTATTTGCGCTATCTGAATCGACCGCAATACCATCGCCGCGTGTTTGTGCGTTTAGCCCAGCGCCTGTTAACAACGGGTAGCATCCGTAGACCTGTCATGAATCGGAGAAATAGGCAAAATAACGAACAATATCCTGGCATCTACAGAAATCAATCCCCAAATTAGTACTAGAGAAATTTCTCGAGACTTGGGTATTCCTCAAAGTACGGTTCATCGCATTATTCAAACTCAGAGGTATGTAAGAGGTATACCTCTTTTTATAAAGATTAATATATTTTACACTCAAATTATAAACCCCCATGTTTTTTTTAACATTTTTTGCTATTTTAGGCTACTCCCCTACCATATCAACTTACACCAAGGCTTTACTCCTCCGGATTTCGACCGAAGGATAGATTTTTGCCACTGGTTATTAAACATGGTAGCAAAAAATTCTCAATTTCTGTCAAATGTGTTGTGGACTGACAAAGCCACTTTCGGTAGTAATGGGCAATTGAACTTACATAATGTGCACTTTTGGGCCCGAAATAATCCGCGTTGGTTTGGAGAAGTTCAGCATCAAGGGAAATATAGTGTAAATTTTTGGTATGGGATAATTAGAGGGCGGGTTGTTGGTCCGTTTATTTTGGACGGAGCATTAAATGGTCGAACATACCTACATTTCTTAGAAAATGTTCTTCCAATTTTAATGGATGTGCATTCAAAATGACGGAAGCTATTTTGAACACCTGGATCGCCATTAGATCCTTTTTTTTTCCTTTTATGGGTTTTATTAAAAAACGGTTCTTGTTAGAACCACAGACCATTTCATAAAATGAATTCCGTAAAGTAACTATATTATACCTACTAAAATCTTTGTTAATGGTTCCAAAATATATACTCTAACATATTCGAATTCGGATATAGTATACCTATTTAGGTTTTTAGGTTTACTTTTTAAATTAAAGGTTAGAATTACGAGAGTAATATTAAAGTGACAATAAGTTCAAAATGCGTTTATTCCCTTTGGAGCAACATGAATGTTCTGATGATATATTTTTTTTAAATAATACCTAAATGAATTCTATTTAGACTCACAATTGTCTCTTTAACATCTTATTCATTTTGTGCTAAATTTTTAACAGTTTTAGAAAATTTACCGCGCGGTCATTGTTCTTCAAACATCCATTATTCTCATTTTCCTAATATTCGAGGTTAGGAAAGAGATTTTGAAAATGGTTTTTACTGGCCTATTTGGATGTTATTTGGCTACTTTATCATAAAGAAAAAGTCATATCATTCCATTTGATTTTTGATTTTTTTAAAATTTGGATCATGGTGTTAAAATTAGCTTCCTGGCGAAGAAGGATTCAACTAAATTAACTATATTTTAGTTGATTCTTATTGCTTAAGGAATACTCTTTCAACGATACCAAATTTGTTAAAATCGGTCAAACCGTTAAGAAGTTAAAGCAGGTTATTGCAAAACAATTGAACACCCCCGCCATCTTTTTTTTAAATAACTGAACTTTTGTTTTTACGAAAATGATACATAAACTGGTTCTCTTTACAAATGTGAACAAAAATTTTTGTTTATTATGCGAAATTTATAGAAAATGCAATTTAAACATTTAAGATGGCAGTTACGCCCTCTGGTGGTCATTTTTAAAACTTGAAATAATTTTCCTGCGATTCTTCATAGCCGATTTACTTAATATTTTTTTACACCAAAGTCATACGACGAACGGTTTCAACCGAGAAATAGTCTTATTGGGTCACCCGGTACATTAGTGATGTTGTCTGTTCAATCTTAAACTTAAAATGAGAAACAATGCATGTTAAATCACGATTCTAAAGAAAATGTTGTTTTTGTCCTTCTAACAAAACATAAAGACAAGTTGAAATTATCAATATATGTAGTAACGTGGAAAATGACGGAAGCCTTTTAAGAGAAAATTATAAGATCAATACTTCATTTTATGTATAGAATATATTGTCAACAAGTACGAAACCTAAACTTTATACTGTTTTTAAGAGGGCATGATGATTTCTAAATTGTTGGTATTGTGCTTCCAATAAAATATTTCAAAGTCATAAATAAAGCTTATTAAATTGTGTCAACCCCAAAACAGTTTTTAAACATGACAGCTGTTATTATGTAACACGTTTCGCATCTCCATTTTTCTTTAATTGAGCGTTGATACTCACTTTTCGCATATCTTTAATATGCGTTTCACAATCATTAATCATTGTGAGCAATTGCTCAGAAAATATTAGGAAATGTACTTTAAGTGTACAATGCTTACAAAGAGAGGTAAATAAACAGCAAAATGTAGTGAAAAATAGAGATAACAGATAACAAGAACATCGTAGAATGACAAACTATTTGAAACAATATGCAACCGTATCATTCATTGTTCGAGATGAACATTTTCATAAAAACTGTATATCCGATTATTGCATAAGAGCGTATTATTTAATTAACGTAGATGAACAAACTTTTTTATTTGTCGAGCACAAAGTTTATATACGGTAAAAAGAGCTGCGGGGAATGTACTCATGCAGACGACAATTTTATTGAAAAGAATCGGCGAACGTTACAACACAAACACAAGCTGATAATTGAAAAAGCTCAATTAAGAGACGTGCTGAACCAACAATTGAACAATCGGCACAAACAATAAATGAACGCGTGATGGAACTTTAATCCAAACACGATATAGTGAAAAATTGATAGACAAAAATCGGACTCAATTCAAGAAACAATTTTTCTTCTTTTTCAGTTTAAACAATACAGTTAAATAGTTTACTCAGCAAAGTTTGGATAGAATTGCAAATTAAATTAAATAGAAATTTTTATTTTTAATTAAACAGTTAGTTACAGTTTGCTTAAATAAACACACTTTGTTCGAATTTCCGAGTGATATGAATACTTTGCTTATTCTGCTCGAGTTACTATTGCTATTTTAATATGTCTCATACAGGGCATCACAAATTCGAGTTCATCGTTCGCGTTTTTTTTTAATAAACATATTTTTCATTGTTTAACAAAATGTGTTATTTCAGCCGAGTAAGTTCCTAGTTCGTATTTAATAAATTTAAATTTATGCACTTACATAATCCTTTACCGAAGTCATAATTTTAGAGGTGGATGAATACAGCCTAATTTAAATAATCTATGTTATACACCATTTAACTAATGGTATTTTTATATAACGGCAATATGTGCGTTTTGTTATTTAATGGATACTGGGCCTTAATCTAGATTACATTACTCTTAATCGTTTATTTCTGTATTTACACATAGATGTAAGTTTATTCATTTTTATATTCGTTGGAGTATTTTTTATTTATATTGCTGAGATTCTTTTTGGTAGTAAATACGAAATTGTTTAAATTCTACGACCCGTATGAAAACTATTTATTTATTTAAAAAAAAAGTTAGTGGTGGCCACAGTGAAAAGAAATTTCACACAGGAACAGATTGTGTAAGCAAGAAATAAAGAACTCGTCTAGAACAATATTTTTTGTCTTGGAATGTACAACGAGTGTAATGAAATTGTCAAGATCTATGAAATGAATAAATACTACCTACACGACAAATAGTTTGGAGCGGCATACCGTTCCACCACCTCGTGCTATCTTAGCACGCCGAAAGTTATCTAATACTAATTCGAAAATTTGCCGTAATTTTTGACGCCATGAAGATATACTTAAGAGATTAACAACAAAAATTGCAAAAATTGTGTATTCAACTTCATCGCCCACCAACTTATCCAAAAAATTGAAATTTTGTCAATGAACAACTTAACAGAGAGTAGAATACGTGCGCATATAATTTCTGTCAAATGTTAAGATGCTCCAAGTACTTCTTACGGAGTACTGATATGGTTGTATAAAACAATGTAAAAAAGTGATATAAAATATACTTTTGGTAAGCTTGTTGATAAAAGATGTAGCCTTTAATGCAAATTGCATTTTTGTACGTGTTACGTTACACGAGTCGACCCCTAGGTGTCGCAACACTTGCACTGTCCGTGGTTAGTGCATAATGACGTCACCGTTTAGAAAAATACAGATACCGTAAATTGTGTGAGCCTTCACATGATTTTATACTAGTAAACAATAAAGCAGAGTAACCAAAACAAAAGCGACGGTAACGTTATATGCAGTACATCTGCAATTTTTGTTAAAACACTATTGGTGGGCCCTGTACATGTAGTTATTAACTATTTTTAGCTTAAGATCCTTCTTATGGAGACGCAGAGGAATGAAACTCTTTTACTGTTCTATTGTTTGCGACGTTTCGGAAACTATTATTATTTATTAAAAAACAATCGAGTTCCCTTCATCAGGCGGCTAGTGACAAAGAAACAAACCAAATACAATGAGTTGTAAAACAAGTGTGTTATAGACATGTAACATTTGATTAATTTTTGGTAATCAACAAGAATCAAAATTTTAGCATAAATAACATGAGAGAAATTACTTACTTAATAGATATTGGAAAAATTGTCTAAATGTATAATAATATTAGAATTATTGGTCATTTACTTAAAAGACACTAATTAATAAATACTAAAAACGACAAAATTTACAGAAAAATTATACCACATGATTTACAATTAATAACTAACAACAATAATTCAAAAGGTCCATTATATGTGTATGTATAACATAGAAATAAAAAGAACGCCCTTGTTAAAAATTCGCAAATACGTTAAAATTTTTAATAAAATATTCAACCAAAGGTACCTTTAAGAATGTATAAAAATTATGGTAGGAAAATTATTGCTAAAGTTTTATTTTACTAATTATGTTGTTGTAATTGGTTTTAAATTATTGGTATCTGTTGATATTATTAAGATGGACGTTAATGTAGATCATTTCAGAAATAATTCTTTTTATAATTGGTTTCGTTATATAATATCGTTGATTGTTCAAAATTGAAATTATGGCCAGTCTAGTTATGATGTACAGAAAGTGCAGTACTATCACTTCTTTTGAACAATCATATTTATGGTTCTTAATCTTCTGGCTGTTACGTGGGCCAAACAAAACAAAACTCAAAATACGATTAAGAACCATAAATATTATTGATAACATACATGCATATATGTCATATACAATGTCACAAATGAAGCCCGTATTAGATGGAATTTTCTTTAAAAAAGAGCTTTATTTGAAATTTGGCATGACATCAATTTTACTTCAATTAAGATTTACCAAACAAATATTAGTGATAAACATTATCTGTCAAATTTTAATTTGTTTCCCAAAAATTCCAAAGTTTTTCAAAATACAGATAAAGTTTTTCTAAATACAATTTTTAGTGAATATGCAAATTTCAGCTGCATACTATATTTTAGATTTTTTCTCGTAAATTACAACAGTGTTGCAACGTAACATTTAATTCAAGCTAGATTAAACTTCTTAGTGATAGAGTAATAATATTTTATACCAGACACATTTTATGTGAAATATAGCCAATTTAATTATGAGTTTTTTACAAAATTCAAACAAGACAATTAAAATTTCATCACATATAATGCAATAGCTATTTATGTAACCAGTGACGAAACGTTACAACATTTTTAATATACTTTCTTTAAATAAAGTTGCCTCCAAAACTTTTTAATAATATGTGTACTCTATAAGAGCCCTTCTAGGTGGAGGTGGAAAATACACAACTTAGTAAGTTGTAATCGTTGACGTTTTGCCCACCGTTGTGTGGGGTTTATAAAGGCTGGAAATTTATTTACAACAATATACAAATTGTACAATAATTGAAGAACGCCTTACATTAATTTAGATCAAGAGTGAACAAAATTTACCAATTTCGGTAAAAAGTAAAAATTTAAAAAATTTAAGAAATTCAAAAAAATGTTTTTTTTATTTTGAAAATTAAAAGAAATAGATTGGACTCACCTGGTTACAGAAACAAGTTGGTAGTTAATTGAATGATAAACTTCATTAATAGATGATAGTATCAATTAAAAAATTAAAAACAAATAAAATTTTTAAAAATATGCATATTTATATAAATAACACACAACAACAAATATTTTGCAAAAGCGGTTTTTATCTTTGGCAAATACCTACACTCACATAAATTGTTTGTACTTAAGGGTTGTTATTTATATTATATATTTATATAAATTTTAATAAGACATGTTTTTAAAAATGCTTATGTTTTTAAAAGTTTTTGAATTGACAGGTGAGTCTAATCTATTTCTTTTGAATGTTCAAAATTAAAAAAAATTTTTTTATTTTTTAAATTTTTAAATTTTACATCTTTTTAACAATTTCGAGTATCAAATTTTAAAGCAGTATCAATATTGGTAAATTTTGTTTACACTTAATCTAAATTAATCTAAGGCGTTCTTCAATTATTGTGTAATTTGTATATTGTTGTAAATAAATTTCCAGCCTTGATAAAGCCCACACAACAGTGGGCAAAACGTCGGCGATTACAACCTACTGAATTGTGTATTCTTCTCACCACTACCTAGAAGGGCTATTATAGAGTACACATATTATTACTTTTTTTCGTAAATCCAATAAATTAAATTATAGGTTGTAAGGATACGGGTTTGAATCTCTCTGGTTACGATTTTTGACGTAAACAAAGTTTATATTTTGTTACAAAAATCAGTATTACCATTTAAATGTTGTATCCAACCCAACGATTTTCAAATGTTGTTTTCCGAGCATATATAAACATGAGCACAGCCGTATAAACACAATGGTGACCAATGTCGCTTTTCTCAAGCTCCTCGTTACAACCGAGTTAGATAATTCGCTGCTGGCCGGGTCCAGTAAACAAACCTATTTTTGATACCGCGGAAAACCCATCTTCATTCGTAAGTAAATAAGGGCGGTTTAAAAATTAAATTCCGCGGTTAATTAATATTAAAGAAAAGCAACCGTCGTTAGTGAATCGAATTAGAACTGCGTGTAAAATTAATTCAATTTACTTCGTATCCGTTAGTAAACTCAATTAATAAATTTTCCGGGTATTATGAAAATAGCCGTTATTAATTTAAAGCGTGTCAAATACATTAACAGTTCGACAAAAATTACTTTTTAGGAATTAGAATAACACCGTGTCGGTTTGTAACGTTTGAAAAACCGTCAAAACGTCATGTACATCAATATTTGTTAGAGTTTTTGTGTGCGTGTTTTAGGCGTTTGTAATACAAATATAAAATATAGACTAATCAGTACTTTACAGTACTCCATGGTAAACAAGCTAAGCATGTTGCTCCTCGAGAATCACCACTTTGGTTTCCGGACCTGGTCATCAAGACCCTCCCGGACAATAAAGAAAAATGCACAACACAATTTCACAAAACACAATCACATATTAATATAGTGCACACAACAAATATTCTACAAATTAATGTTAAGAGGTTGAGTAAGGACAAATCAGATTTCTTGTCTAATCTTTGTTTCAAAAATAGAGTCGATATTTTACTTTACAGGTAACACACTGTGGAGAAGAGACAAGTATAGTAAAAGTTTTCAATTAGTAGACTTTATTGAGAGCCTCATTTATGAAATAGCTTCATAAGGCAAAGAAAATATTCAATACGAAAATAGACATAAATGTATAATTTTTGGAATTTTGTTACAGCTACTAAAATAGGCAATTTACACATAGTAAATATTTACAAACCTCCTCCAATAGTTTGACCAGATAGTTTTAATGTCGTTTTTCACCCATGGACATATATTGGTGACTTTAATTGTCATAACACACTATGAGGCTACAAAGACAATGATGCTAATGAAATAACGTTACAAACGTGGATGGAATTTCGAAGCATTTTACTCTGGTCGATGGTAAATCGACTACAACCCGGACCTGTGCTTAGTGTCAATGGATCGTGACATGGTTCCATTAGAATCAAAACGTTTGGCATTAATCGATTTTTCAAGAAGTCAACATAGACCTTCGCTATTATAAATTGGACTTCAAATTCCGTTTGTAGAATCTTTAGGAAAACTAAAATGGAATTTTCAAAAGCTAATTGGATAAACTATAGAACATCTCTCGGTTCTATTCTTAAATAGATACCACCGGTTTTTGATAATTATTTTAGGTTTGTAGGTGCTGTTAAATGTGCACCAAAGAAATCAACTCCACGTGGTTTTTAAAAGAAATATGTTCCCTGTTGGTCGACTAAAACAAACAGATTGTACCAATGTTATCTAGAAAATCCAAATAAGGAAACTGGGAATGCTGTACTGTCATTTCTAAATAATGGAAGAAAAGAGAAATGGAATTCATTAACGGAAAATATGAATTTTGTAAAAGCTGGACACTTTTAAATAATTTTAGTTGCTCCTATCTTAAAAGACAGAGGTTTCTTGTTTTCATTTAAATAATGGAGAAAAAGTAGAAAACTTAATGTTGTCTTTAATAATACAAAGTTAAATCATAATTTTAACTCTGTTTATATGAGAATAAGTTTAAGTACGTTTTTAATTTACATAGATCATTACAAAAGTTAAACAAAAAATGAAAACAAGAAATAACGTTATTTATAAATTAGTAGGAAAAACTTGGAGAGCAGATGCAAAGGCACTTCGTACTGCTGCATTGGCAATAATTTATTCAACAGCAGAATATTGTGCTCCTGTCTGGTTAAATAGTTACAAAAAAAAATAGATGCCTAGTTGAATTGCACGATTCGTATTATTAGTCGAACCATTAAATCTACTCTTCTCAATTGGCTTCCTGTTCTTTGTAATATTACTTCATCAAAAATTCGACGAAAAGCTACGTTAATCAAGAATGGGATAAATGCCAATTTAACAAAAACTTACCAATTTGGAATGAAATTGAGAACCTTCCAGCTAAAATACTTAAATCTCGAAGTCCTGTATGGTTGCAAGGTTACTTAAGTATGACTTTTTTTAAAGTTGAAGAGTGGGAAAAATTATGGTCTGGAGTTACAAAATTTCAGATGGCAAAAATTATGAATATAAAGATGCTATAGGACTTATTTAGTTATACCTCGATTTAAAAACAATCATAATTTCAGAACGATTTTACTTCACTAGTAAAGATGAAGCAGTTTTCCACTTCTGGAAGATTGTAAGTGTTTGGTTTTCTTGGTAACAAAAGAAATCAGTGCGATGTAACTTTGAAATTATAGAGATAGAAGTTCATTGTGAATGTTTCACAAAAAGAAGAAAAGAAAATTTAATTAACAGTGCTAGTGGTAACGAAAAAGTAAGTTTAACGACGTTAGTGTAAGGTTTGGTAGATATGTTTTGAAAATGATAAAGAATGAACTCATTTATATAGTTATGATTTTTTTTCGATTTTAGACAATAATGATTTATATGCCGTGTTTTAATTAAGTTTTAAGATTTTTATTTGGGCAATTTTAGCTAGAACTTGGTTATAAATTATTTTATTTCTATAGAAGTTTTGACTAAGTAGCTTACTTGCTCAACCGGTTTTTTACATTTTTAGCAAGAATTTCATGATATATAGGTGGTCCCACTATAAATCCACATCGTTGAATAGTTATTTATGTATCAAAGCACTAAAGTTTGATTTTCATGACGAATGTGTTTGAGTTGCAAAGGCGATAGCCGAGGCAAAGAAAACACGTGAGTCATGAAAAAGAACTTTAGTGCCGAGGTACATATTATATTTTTTCCGAGATCCCAAAATTTGAACAAAATCCGACATTTTATAACGTTCTTTAAGTAGCAAATGTAATTTTGTTTTCTTTCTTACGTCAAATGTTTCCATCTCTACCGGCGAAAATGTGAACTTAAAATCGTCGTATATAATGAATTACTTTAGTGCCGATTTTATTTACTTTACTGCCGATTTTTTTTTGTACTTTAGTGACGATTTCGGAAAAAAGTACTTTAAACGCTCTAGAAGAATTCACCAAAAAAATTATTCCGAGAAATATGAATAAATCATCGGTGACGTCATAAATATAAAATGTTCAAAAAATTTTATTATTCACAAAGTTGTAGTTCAAACAGTCATACAGGGTGGGGCACTACCAACGAACTATTATATAGCATTAAAACGACAAATAATATTAGAAATTTTAAGGCGTACATATTTCAAGATTATTTGAAATCACATTTTAAAAGTAATTTGGTTTGTACAGGGTGCTCTAGAAACACCTACAATATCAAAGTTGGGTTATTTTAAATGAATCACCTTGTATTTTTTTATGTTTTTTAAATGTACGATAAAAAACAATGTATGTTCTTTAACATGTTTCTATACCTACTTACTTCCGTTTCTGAGGCAAATCGATTTTACTTGATTTGCAAACCCTCCAAAAAAATGCAATAACGTCAAGATAAATAAGAACAAGCTACTTTGATTTACACCACCTTACTAAAGCCTTCAACATCTGTTTTACAATATTCACTATTATGTTATGATGTACAGGGTGTTTTCAATACTACCGCATAACACTAACGACTTAAAACTTAAATAACTTGCTGAACTTAAATGGAACACTTTATATTTCTGTAGTCTGTTGAAAGCTGGATCTAATTACTTGTTAGTCGGTATTAGGGTTACCAACCCTTAACTCTGATAGTTTTCGAGATATTTGATATTTGATAGTTTAACAATTTACGATGTACTGAGTCTAAGTTACCTGTGAAATATTCACAATATGGACATTATCTTGTAACTTTCAGGTTTAAATATTTACCTTAAAAATATTTTTTTTCAGAAAAAATAAACAGAAATGTACTTATGATAAGTATCCGGGCTCTAAGAGTTTGCTGATGTTTAACAACAGCAACCGTTATTTGGTACATCAAAATCCATCATATTGTAAACATCGACAAACTTTAACCTGTTAACTAAGAATGTAATACAAATCGATAATTTCGAAAACCATTATTTTAGAATTTTTTAACGTGATTCGGCTGACTCTTAGAGCCCGGCATAAGTCATGAGTACATTTCTGTTATTTTGTTCTAAAAATTTTTTAAGGTTAACATTTAAAACAGGATTGGCCTATACATTAAAAATGTTTGCAAGATAATGTTCATTTTACTGATATCTCACAGGTAACTTAAATTCCAGTAAATTGCAAATTGTTAAACTAGCTAATTTTAAAATATTTCAAAAACTATCTAAGTTAGGGATTGGTAACTCTAATACTGATTAAAAGGTAACTAGTTCCTGATTCCAACAGGCTACAGAAATGCAGGGCGTTCTATTTAAGTTAAGCAAGTTATTTAAGTTTTAAGTCGTTAGCGTTATGCGGTGCTATTTAACACACTCTGTACATCATAACGTAATAGTAAATATGGCAAAAGAGATGTTGAAGGCTTTAGTAAGTTAGTGTAAACTAAAGTTACTTGTTCTTATTTATCTTGAAGTTATTGCATTTTTAATTAATACACAGACGCACTCGGCGAGGCAGAGCGCCCACTCAAACAGAGTTCCACGCACATGGTTGACATCTATGTAATGGGTCCCAATAGGGGAACTACTGTAATGAGCTGAACGTCAATGAACCGTCAAAGAGCCACATGTTTCCCCAGAATCAGGCCATCAATGACTCCCCCGACCTGCACCCAAGCCGAGGTAGCCGTTTGACGGCTATCCACTAGATACACCACGGCCGGACTGCCGACATTTAGGTGCCAGGAAAGCCACAGGACTGTGTCAAGAAACTGGAAATAAAGTCTGCAACTACGTCTCGATTGTTTAGTCTAGTTATGATTAACCTCGAGGGTCGCCACTTTCTAATAGCTCTATTCTAAAGTTCTTCGACGCGAGAGGACCACAGTGCCTAAGTCAGTAACTCTAGATTAGGATGCTTAAGAGCATCAAGCAACCAGAGCAAAGATGAGAAACTTTCAGTACGCATACTCAAGTCCTCCTCTGCCTGTTCTGGTTCCCTCTGAGAATGTTCATTGTGTAACGGCACGCTAGCGACTAAATGCCTTTGTTCTTATACTCTCTGCTTTAAGGGATTACAGTTTTCAATTCAATCTACGTTATTGCTATGGGAAAACTAAAGAAAGACGGTTTTCAGTTTTTGTTAACAAGCAGAAGCGGAAATAATACAAACCCTACTCCAAAACTTTCAGGCAGAATATGCAGTGGACCGTCACGGAAAGCCTTATAAAACCGCCCGAAACTATCAACTGTGAAGCTGACGACAATGTTCAAATAGAAATCGAAACGACTACTAGTAAAGACCCAAGAAGTGAAAATGAATTACAAAGAAAAGCAACGAAAGAACTGTCACCTCTAAATTATTCTGAAACCGAAGCAGAAGATACTATATCTAATTTAGACAAATGTGCAAAAAACATATTTTGCGGGATATTAACCTCAAGTGCGTCACAACAAAATTATAATGAACTTTTGTTACTACAAAGGGATTATTCCTATGATGGTATAAAGTATTTAACAATTTCCGCAAAAAATGTTATATTAATTACAAAATTAGTTTTAAATTTATTTAATAGATATTTAAATGCATTCGGCTGAGTAACAAACGCGCGAATAACAAATGTACAAAATTTAATCATATAAATAACATATAATAGTAGTATTTTAACTATTCTTAATTTAGAAAACAAGTACAATTCTTTTATTATTAGAGTTTTTGTTGTAGGTACTCAAGTTCTCTATTTGTATAGATACCGATTGCACTAACTTTCATATTTTTGTGCAAATACAATAAGTAGGATTACATTGCACTTAATTGTTTCAATGTTTTATGTTTTTGCAATATTTAGATAAATTTCTTTTTTATACTATACCATTGATATGACTTTACCTAGTCGTATATGTTTTGTTTTGAATTTTAAATTAAAAATGATAATATTATTTTGTCACATTAAGTACTGCTATTACAACATTGTTTTGCTTTACTCTAGGTTTTATATCAAATGTCATAATGACCCATAAATAATAATTTGCAATACAGAATAAATATATATAGTGACCGGCAAAGAGTTTGCAATAAATGGAAAAAATTTTATAATTAAAATATCCGAAAATTTCTTTTGGCAAATGAATTCAGTATATCGAATGCAAAAAGCACTTTGACAAATGTCATGTGACCACTGTCATGGCACAAAATATTCTTTAAATATGTAAAAAGTGAGGTTAGATGACAAGATATTGAAAAATGCCTAAAAGAAAAGTTGTTCAAAATTAGATTATATACGTCTATGTCCAAAGAAAGTAACGACTTTTCAAAAATATCAGTTTTCCAGCATTTTTTCCGGAAATGTCTTGTATGTTTTTGTATGAGCTTATTATCCAGGCAATATTGTAAAAATTGTTTAAATTGGGTTTAAAATGGAAAATTGATCATTTTAGGACTATTTTAAAATAATTCTAAATTTGTAATTTTAACCTTTTGTTTTCTGTAGGCCATTGCAACAAAGTCCGTCCTAAAAACAATGTTTTTGTTCTTTACCGTCCATTGGTAGACTAATAAATAAAAATTACTGGATTGTAAAGTTTAATTGTTGGTTTTATTGTGTTTTATGCAAATCAAACGCAAAAAATTTTGTTTTCTCAATATTTCCAGAAAAAATACCGGAAAACTGACATTTTGAAAAATCGTTATTTTCTTTTAAAATTTGCACATAGACGTATAATCTATTTCTGAACAATTTTCTCTTAGACATTTTTCAATATCTTGTCATATAACCTCACTTTTTACATATTTAAAGAATATTTTTTAAATTTGCCACCGTGACAGTGGTCACATGACATTTGTCAAAGTGCATTTTTCAACACTCCTTACTTGTGAACGTTATTTACCCTTACGTTGCACGTCTTCCTATTATATGGTCTTTGCTAGTACACAATACCGCTTCACCGATGTTGTTTTCCTTACTTTTTATAACACTGGTAAACGTATTGTGCTTTTTATAATGCTATCATTGTAGACGAGTAATTAGGTTAAACGACATATTTACAATGAATATAAAAATTAAGTATGTATTGCATGAATTATTCTGTTATTGATATAGAGCTTTGCTTGGTATTCTGAATTTGAGACATAAATAATTATAATCTAGCGGAACTAATGTCGGACTAAGTAATTATCATTGAATTGTTCAATCCCAAACATTTATGATGTTGAAGCAATAATTGTATATTCAAATATTTGAAATTGTGTGTTTAACACAGAACTGGTTTAAGGTTTTGTATACGTAAACAAAAGCTTTGCTAAGACTATTAAATTCAACCGGTGAAAGGCTTATATTACGTTTATGTAACTCCTTTACATATTTTGGGTTTGTTTTTATATTTTATGTTTTTATTGTTATTGATAACATCAACATTGGTATTTTGGTGTAACATTGGTTTTGGTGGAGGAATAGTTCATTCTGCAAGTCTTGTCACATAATTTACGAGTGATCAATTTTAGCGGTTAAATACTTTTATTGTTGTTTTAAAACAGTGTATACTTAGTTAAATTGCTGCTTGGTGGCATTGAAGGGTGCAAGTGAAAGGAGTTCATCATCTTGCAATAAATTATTGTATTTGTCTGTAAGAAACTATATCCTTAAGTCTGATCCCTCCATTATTAAGAGTAAAACAATATAAACCATAGAATATGTACTAATGAACAAGAAGCGGCACCCTTGGCCGTCTATTTCATGTTGAATATGCCAAATCTGGTAACCTTCGGCCATTTTGTGTGTCGGGAACGAGTAATTTAAAAATGCAGACTTTATATTTACATATATCCTTAAATACTTAATCACAATGACCCATAAATATAATTTTGCAAATTACAAATAAATTTCAACCATTACAAATAAACACAATAATATATTCATTGTAATATACACATTAACGATTAAATTATTTTATCATTCATGTAATACAAATTAATTAAAAGTAATTATTGCAAAATTTAAAAAAGTGGCACGGTAAATCATTTTAGGATATCGAAAAAATATATACATTCAAAAACGCGTTTCCTTTACATGTCCTATATTGCTTCTTGTTCGTTAGTACGTAATTATACTTTTAAATAGACCTTGTCATTATTCACTACGTAGGTAACCAAGACACATCACCTTGTTAAGAATTAAATTTATCGTCTTCGAACTATACAGAGTAGTTAAAATTTTTGCATCACACAATAATTTTTAATAGTTTTGTAAAAATAAGTAAATTTAACATCACACTCTGCAATACGATGGTTTCAAAATGTCAAATATATTCAATTGTATTAACAATACAAACAAAATTCGAAAACAAAACTTTTTAAATTACGTTGTTTACAACTTTTGATTAAATATTTAATGCTTTAAATGTAGAGTAATCACGTAACTATTAAAATGTTCTAAATCAAATTTACTTTTTAAATTACAAATGTGCCTTTAACATTAAATTTGAAGACTTACAATTACTTCAATTATTTTATTTTAAATTCTTTATTTAGTTAGGTATTTATGTTACACAAAGTATAATGTTTAATCTAAGCAGAAAAATACGACAACAATTTAATTTGAAATTTTATATTTTATTTTAAAATATTGAGCTTTAATATTCAAATATTTCATAACGTGGTGTAACGAAATATTATGAAGTTCATGTCAGACAAAAATTTAAATGTTAAAATAAAACAATTTCAATAAGTGTGTAAATGTCAAAAATAATTAAGTAAATTGTAACAAAACAGTTTTTAACCAATAAATTGAATGAACGAATATAGAAATACGAAATGAATGCAAGAAACTGCTTAGATTGTATTGATTGGGAGGATTGTAAAGAAATTTTATTGGTCATTTCCAAAACTTTTCTAAACTATTAGTTTGTTAATTTGAAGGCAAGGTTTTGATTGCAAGCAAATCATTTGCACAAAACCGATTGCACAAACGTAATCTCATTTAATTGATCAGTAACTAAATACAAGTATTCTGCATTTTTAATATGTCCATTCACAACCATTTTATTTTATTGGATGCTATTAGAGAAGCAATGTTAGAAAGCCGTCATTAACAAGTCGCAATATTGAACAATTTGCATAGAACGTATCGATAAAATACCTGACAATCGTTTGGTTTTTCTGGAAAATATAAAATTCTTAATGAATTGTGACTTTATTCGTTAAAATCTTATTTGAGGGTTTGAACATTAATTTGATACTTTGAAAACACAACTTCTATTGTGTACACTCGAATTCGTTACGCTATTACTTCTAGGAAGTACTGAAAAAGGTAAACAACGACGACAATCATTTAAATTTGAAGTTGCTTGCAAATCACGCAACGTTAATTTTTCTAGTTTTAAATTACGGATAACAAAATTCTGACATTCAGCATATTCGCTTGATGTTCAGAAAGCAGCCGAGAAATTTTGCCATCAAAGGATGAGATGCTTTATGGAAAACGAATTGAAAAGCTACCTTTAAAATGGGAAGAGATTGTCAATTACCAAAGCAATTATGTAACTCAATAATTTTTAATAAACTCCTGGTTATTTTCGTTTTATGTGTAAAAATACATTTTAATTTACGCTACAAGATTTGCACAGATTTCTTAATAAACGCAATTCTTAATTACTTTTTATATTCTTTCGTAAATCTGTAAATCTACATCGATTTTTATGTTATACATTAACATCCACCGAAATTAGATTGTGAAAAATTTCTCGCATTTTTTTTCATAGTTCTGTTAGCGAGAAACTAATTTTTAATTTTGTTTAAATAAATATCGTTCACCTATTGTTTAATTCCACAGTGCATAACTTACCTTAATAAATTCAATATACTCCCACAAGTGCAGTCCGGTTTTAGACTGGGATACAGATATAATTACTTGCTTAATTTTTCAAAAGTGTTTGACACAATTAATCACGATCTATTGGCTATTATGCACTTTGCTGGATTTAGTGTATCTTCTGTAAGTTTTTAAAGAATAGATCACAATTAACTAGAGTTGATGATAAACTGTCAGAATCTTTTAGATTGTGCTGTCCCGCAAGGACCAGTTCTTGGACCTTTGTTATTTTCTATGTATACATGTAATATATACCAATGCTTAAACTATTGTAAACTTTACCTATACGCTCATGATTCAAAACTATATTTTTGTTCAAGCCACACAACATGTTAAGTGCTCAACAGTTTATAAACACTGATTTTTGTAATATTTTACAAACTACTGACGATTATAATTTTAATATAGATCCTTTTAAATCACATGTTTTATTATTTTGTAGCAAGGATGATAGAAAATTTCTCCATTCCAAAATAAATATCTTTCTAAGAAAAATGTACGGAGTAGACCGATTTTGATGGCATTGCAGGGTATTTCGGTAGCTATTACTGTTAGAGCAAAACTATTCACGTAGCATTAGGCCAACTTTATGAGACAAATTAAATAGTAAAAACAAAAATTTGCTATCGTTTTTCATTTTCAATTTTTCCTAATTTTGATCGGGTTCCATATCTCATCTATTGATAAAAATTCAGGATAAAGTGTAAAGAGATTTATTGTGTAGTTTTAGCGTAGAATCAAATAGAGTAGTCAATTTTAACTTTGGTCACCAATAGCCGAGATGCCACATAAACTTAGTTTTTTAATAAAAATCATAGTTGACTTTGACTTCATTAAAATCCCTATTTTGTAAACTTTTCAACAATATATAGTTTATAGAGGTGCTTTTAGAAAATTACGGAATTACAAGCGAATTTGTTAGTTTGCACTTTTAAAGCGATGCAATAATTTAAAACAATGAAACACAGCATATCTGTTAAAACAAAGAAAATTTTTGTTTTCGCTGTTTAATTTGTCTCAAAAAGTTGGCCTAATGCTACGTTTGCTCTAACAGTAATAGTTACCAAAATACCCTGCAATCCCATCGAAATTGGTCCACCCTGTACTTTCATATAATCACGAAGCGAAAAATTTAGGTGTAATTCTAGATGTGGATTTGAGATCTTAAAAACTACATTTATGCCACAATTAAAAATCTTATTTGTCTCTCCGAGCTATTCATCCCTTTCATCAATCTCTTTCTCTGTTTGTTCATCGAATTCTTACCGTTGCTCTAGTTTTAAGTCATATATGGTTCCTGTATAGACGGTCATGAAGTCAATCGAATCCAAAAACTGCAAAATCGTTTCTTGCGTTTTATTCACGATATAAGTCGGGATCAAGTTATCTCATTTACTCTGCGAACAACGCAACGGTTAAAAATGACCCAAAGACGGTTTCTACATTTTGTACGTTTGCCCATCGTGTAATTTTATACAAAACCCCTCCTTACTTGTATGAAAGAATAACCTTCCGCACTGATGTCCATAATTTGAATCTTGAATCTATTCCACGACAAAGAAAGATTTTTTTAAATACAGTCCTGAAATTTTGATAACCGATTTTGTTTTTATAAATTCAGCAATGTATCATTGATGGTTTGATTGCGTTTTGCATCTTTTATGGACGACCATCGCGAAATTTTGAATACTACTAATTCCTTTTATTTTTCGTGTAAATTAAAGTAAAATTACTTACTTATAAGGTGTTCACAAAGTTTACCATTATTTTCCAAACACAAATAACACCGTCTTACAGTCGAATCTAAAACATTGCAAAGCATTTAATCCGTAATGCTTCCAAATATAAAATATCTTTTATTACTACCAAAACGTTAGAGGACTTCGAAGAAAACTCAATAATCTTAAAATTACAAATTTTATGATGAACTTCATTTAATATCACTATCCGAAACTTGTTTGACTACCGAGATATTAAACTCAGAATTAAAGTTTCTTAACATGAATATTTAGCGTAAAGATAGATTATACCTGAACTTGCCAAAAGAGGATGTACCCACACATTGAGCAATTATTTGTGTTATGCAGCAATGAGCATAAAAACGTTATTGTTGTGTATTTTTATTCTCCACCAAACAGTAGTTCTGAGTACTATGTCAAGTTAATTAAAACCTTGGAAGAAATATTACAGACACATAAAAACTCAGACGTGGGTGATTGGAATTTACTTCATGTATCTTGAAACATTACCGAAAACAATTTTCTT
The DNA here is from genome assembly GCA_030710515.1 of Abscondita cerata. NCBI lineage: Eukaryota > Metazoa > Arthropoda > Insecta > Coleoptera > Lampyridae > Abscondita > Abscondita cerata. Next base: position 10,867 of record JALBCR010000537.1, on the reverse strand, counting down.
TCAGTTAATGATAAAACTCTTTATGTGTAGAAAGGCTTTGTAAATTTATATAAAACGTTTTAATTAAATTGTGTTAATAATAATCACGGTAGAATGTTAGATTTAGTATTTAGTAATATATTTGTGTTTTTATTTATCTACTATTGATTGGGATTTTCTTTTAACCTTAAGTATCAAGAACGCTCTAAACAATTTCTGTAATATCTTATACGATGGTTGTAGATCTTACATTCCTATTAAGCGTTCATTCGTATACAGTAAGAAAATGTTACATCGGTGGTACTCTCCTGAGCTAATGGAAACAATCTGTACTACAAAATTCTACCATACATTATATGAAATCAATAAAAATATTTTGTTACAATAATGAATCTTCTAGACTATGTAAAAGTGTAAACATATCTTTGGTCTATGTTTTAAAACTCATTTGAATGATGTTCAATTTAAAATTCAAATGAAACCTAAGTATATTTGGTCATATATGTAAGAAATAAAAAAAAATAAAAATTATTTACCAGCTGCAATGACAGTTGGCTTTTCGACTAGAAACAATTGACATGAAACTGTTTATTTCTTTGCTAAGCACTTCGGTTCGGTGTATAAAATGTCAAACAATAGTACATCAAAGCTGGTACACTACTCAAAACTGTGTTAATTTGAACAACATTTTTATTAGTATTACTGAAATTGTAAAGAAACTAAATAATCTCCCAGAAAATATAAACGGTGGTCTAGGCGGTATTTCCGCCCGACATTTCAACAAATGTCGCGTCGATCGCTTATAGTACCGTTTTTAAATAATTTTTACAAGTAACATATAGATGTCGTAGTCTGTAATAAGCAGTTTCTCACCGCTCAAACACTGTTAAAAATTTGAAATTAAAAGGTTCCAATTAATGCTTGCGTTTTATCGTCTTATGCTTATGTATCATATGTCAATCCGTATCAATACTCATTTTTATCGTCTCGTGCTAGGCATCATTATGTCAATACGTGTCGATTCTAAATTTACATTTATTCGGACAGGGCGTATGTTTTTGAGTTTTGTATACCTATTGTATAAACAAAAATAGTTTACTGTTTGTGTAAGTGGCGGTAAATATAATTTATAATCACAAGCTATCTACTTTGTACAGGTAAGAAAACTTTTACTTTTTCATTATTATTTACCATAATTAGTAGTGATGTTTGACCTCATGTTTATACAATACAATAATTTGACGTGAACGGTTGCTTATTTCAAACTAAGATAGCATTATTGTAACACTGATCGCTAAAACTGCCAAATTTTTCTGTTTTCGGTTTTGATGATTAACTATCAATAAAATAGTATAAAAACCTCGATGAAAAGTTTCAATTATCGCTTCCTCAAAATAAAATAAAATTTGTATTTGCATTATGTTCTTTATATTTTTGGAGCACACAAAACCTTTGTGAAATAAATTTATTTTCTCTCAATACAAACTTGACAAAACAAGACATAATTAAGAAGGAAAACGTAGTTATTACGTTTTGTTGTGGAAGTTTTATAGTTTTAATTTTAAACACTTATTTGCTTTAAGGGTATTTGGTATCGAGTGGAGACTAAATTCTGCTACGCGGTGCATCACTGTATTTTAAGAATGCTCCACCCACCCAAAAATTTGTCAATGATTTTACCTGCTTTGCATTTACTTTATATTTTCCAAATATTGTGAAAGTTTTTGAATAATTTGATGAAATAATGTATTCACAAGTAAAATATCGTATTCACATCTTTGGATAAAATTAGCATAAATACTATTGAAATGAAACCAAAATACGAATAAATTAATGAAATGACTTACTAAAAAGCAAAATTATTTTCTGTTTGTCATTTAAGAAATAACATCAAAACAATGTACCAAACTTTTTTGACTAAAAATAAAGTGCTGTAATGCGCTTTTCTATCATTCACTTATGAGATCGTTCATTTTTTTCAGTCAAAAAATTCAGCTGGATTTTTCAGGGATAATTTTAAACATATTTTTATTACATTATTTTGCAGTTATAAAGTGTTGGATTTTTAATAAAATATTTTTAAATTTATTATTATTAATTATTTTTACTCTTTTACTATCACTATTAAAATAATTCTAGCACTTATTTGAAAAAAATATTAAAGTTTTAATAATTCATTTTCAATCAATAAATTCTTAATTAAATTAAAAAATTATTTACTTTTACAAAATAATGTAAAATTACATGTTACGAATTACTATGGTGAACAAATTACTGAATAACTTATTTCCATGCCTCGTGGTAAACGTGTGCCAACAATTTCCGGCACAATGCAATGTTAATAAAATGCTTCCAATTTAGGTACCATTTTTTCTTTCTACAGTTCCTCATCGGTTTCGCTAAATAAGATAAAATCACAAAATGATTTTTCCAATATATTTAGTTGTCTCTGTATCTGATATAATGATAATTTTAGTTGTATTTGAGTTCACCGATTGAAACAAATAGTGTAAGAATTTTTTCAAATTTTTATAATCAAAGTAAGTGTTGAAACCATCGTTACAAAAAGTAGCCCTATGCAAACCAGATTTATAAGAGGAAAGCAGTTGGTATTTCTCAAACCACGTTTACTATTTGAGGTTATATGAATAACATCCGTTTCGTTGTTTTAAATTTATATCTATTTAGTTTAGAACAAATTTTCGCCATTTCTCAGTAACATTAGATATTATTGTGCTCAACTAATTTTAAGTCCATAGCAACAAAAACAAATTGAGAACATAACAACATACAATGGGAATGTGTTAATATGATATTGAATTAAGCAATTGCATTATGTACTGCATATACATGTACGTTCAATTTAACGTTTACTCTGTTTTTGTCTAAATTAGAAAAATCTTGTATGTAACACGTAACGAAACATGATTTACTCGCTTCGCTCGTCCCGTAATTATCACATTCGTTACAAAAATCATGCGTTTCGTCACTGATTACATAAATAGCTCTTATAATCGTTTTAGAAAGTTTGTATACATTATGAAACTTCCCTAATCCTTTAATACCATTCTAGTTATTAGTATAATAACTTATTTAAATTCACAAGACATTCCCATTATCTTACCGTGACTAATTATGTATGAATGAATTACTTTATTCGGCCGTTGAAATCATTGCTTTAAATATTGTTAATAATATGTTGACGATTTATTTTGAATAGGTAATTCACAAAAATATTTTTAATAACCCTCTGTTAAAATGTAACTAACACACCAGATTAACGAATTGAGAAAGAAATAATTCCCTTGATTATTTAGATCCTACAGTAATAAAAATAATTATAGAACTATTATCTTTATCACATACTGGTTGAGTAAAAACCAAATTGTAGTTTCTATTACTAACGACATATACGTCCCAAAATATAATTATGAAAAGAACTTCTATTAATCAGAGGTATGTTTTCTATTTATTGCGGCGATTAAGAAGAACGGGCGGTATTTGTGCAAATAAACAATAAGAAAAGGTGTAGCCGCAATATGAGGTGGAGATTTTATTAAAAAAAATAAACATTATGTCTCAACGTCCTTATTTTCTGACCAGTTTTTTCAAAATAACTTTTTAGGATACCTTGTTCTTATGGTTAGTCCAGTTAATTGAGAATTTTTAATTTCCATTTCTAAACTAACAAAAAGTTGACTGCAAATTTGAGAAAACTCAAAAAGCATTTAACAAAAGCTTAGTTACAATTTCAAAAAATACGAATTAGAGGTTGTAGAGATACTTGAGTTTTTGGATCGTGTAATTTTCGTGATATTTTTATGTTGTCTCGTTTTAGCGGTGGGGCTGATTTAAATATTACAAATATTGACTTGTATTGCGCTATAACTTTTTTATTTGACTTGTAGGATTTTTTATATCATCTTTTTCAAATATCTGTTAGGGAGTACCTACTTTCAAAATCTGTAATAAAATTTGTCTAAATCAAATAAAAACTATCTACATAAAACGTACCAAATACCCTTAAGCGCATCAATATTGGATGATGGGGAAGCAAAAACGAAGTAAGAACAAGTCAAGATATCCTAAGACCAACAAAAGATCAAAATCGCCCATTAAAGGGTGGAAAACACGTAGAGAAAATGAGGTGCTAATATGTATAAATACAGCAACCGAAACTAGTACCACTGTTCCATTCCTACCTGAAATATGTTTAGGATGTGATTTTGTTATTCCAGAAGACTCACAAGTAGAACCCAAATCAAATACTTCGTCAAACACCTGCCGGTCTTCTCCAACATTTGACAACATTTTAAAAGTGTATGTGTTTTATATGCATGGTGTCTCACCGGAACCGCCATTAGCCGTATACGGAAAAGTATACACGAAAAAAAGAAAATTTGGAGAATGACTAAAACCAATAGGGCAAACTCAACTAAAATATTTTTATTTTTCCGACACTTTCGGTTGTACCGGAAGTCGAGATCAACTTCGTTATTTTAAATGGAACACCACATTTCCTGTTTCTAAGAGTTATAGATTTCGAGATATCAATCTTTTAGTAAAATTTTGACAAATGCAAAAGTTCACGTAAATATCTGTAACTTTTTTGAGAACTCCATATCCGGTTAATTTTGGTTTATATAAAGAGAATGGACTATAGCAAGCAAAGATGTGTCCATAGATTAAAAATGTAACACTAAGTGTTTCATATTTGCTGTTACATTTTGACGTTTTCAAAGAGCAATAACTTTGTTAAGTCAAATTGAAAACTCTGTATTTTTTACTCTGTAGTGTGAAGGTTGATATTTTCTTTTAAAATAAGAAGAAAAACAAAAAGTAAATTGAGAAAAATCTATGTAATTAGTTGTCCTTTTGTCATGAATCTCGAACAATCTCTCTTTACTAATATTTGAACGTGTTCCTTTTGGAATCAGCTCACTGAGCAAGTGAGATTTTTACCTCTCCCTTACCGATCTTGACGTACCTTAAAAGTATCTTCACTATTGAGACATTGGTATCACTTGTTGGTGGGGGTAATATTTTGCAAGAAAACTAAGATTGTGTTTATTTTATGTCAATTTTTGTGTTATTCGGGTTTGTTGGCAAATAAAAATTAAATTTGCCTGAATTGTAATTATACATATAGGATCGAAAAAATGTATAAATTTAGAAAAACAATTAACACGTGGAAGGTAACGTCGGTTCTACTTTGTGATTCTGGTAGTTGCATAAATATAAGGTTTGATGTAATACTGTGGTTTCGACCTAATATTTAAAGTACGGTCATCTTCAGGGGTTCAAAACCTGGTAAAGTAATGTAACGTTTATTATGCAGTTGAGTTTCTTTTCAAATCCAGAACTATGGGGTTGAAGGTACAAATTAAATTATTATTTATGTTGATTGTTGTTTATACACTGGTTTATACAATCACGTGGAAACTCAATAGTAAAATGTTGTACGTTATAACGTAGCTCCGTCTCTGGTTGGGAGAATAACTACTCAGCAGAGATAGGAACCAAATATCTCACATGAAAGCCTAGTAATATGGCGGAAAATTTAAAAAATGCATGTTTATTTTGTAATGATACAGGAATTATTAATTTATTACAAACACAATGTTTATCTATAAAACATAAACGTTAGCATTAGGCAGTTTATTTACAAAACATTTGTAAAATAAATGAGATCCTCTTAAATCTACAGAATATATTACAAATATTACTATATAGTAGTTATTAACGCAAATTATCCTTCTTATATGAGTTGTTCAAAGCTAGAGGCTTAAGAAAACACCATGTTCATTATTCCGTCGACGCTTCAGTTGTTAAGCAATAATAATGAGCATGGTGTTTTCTTGAACCACCACCTTTAAACATCTCCTGTAAGAAGGTCAAAATAATTTGATGAACTACAAAGAAATACACAACAATAAAGGTGAACATTGTCAAATTATGAGTAAAGTGCAAAACTTCATCTAAAATTATTGTCGGTGTGCTTGCACTTATGAAAGACCAATTTAACGTTTATTAGTGTATCAATAATTTTTAATTGGGTATATAGGTGGAATCCTTTGTTCTTGGTTCATCAAAGAAGTTAAAATTTCTTGTGTATAGGTATCAGTTTTTAAATTACTTCTGAACATGGAAAGGATAATCTCATTTTTATAGTTTCGTGAAGCGGAGTGTGCTAAAACTAACTAATAAACGTGTCTGCAATTAAGTAACTTTAAAATACAAATTGTACGTTTAATAACACATTACTTAATGTTATAGAAATAGTAGTCATCTTCTTTGCAATTGGCATAAATTTCAGACCAAAACCTGTAGTTTATAATCAATACCAAAACACTTATATATGACGAAGTAAATAAGGTAATTAGGTTTGATAGTTCTTTTTAATTTTTCAAATATAATAGCATTGTAGAAGACAGATCTAAATAACCTACAAAAAACGGGATTTATCGCAGACGTTTTTGATAGTTTTGAGGTATTGTAAATAGTTAGTTGTTTATTTTTACTTTTGTAAACAATTTAGTCGCATATATTTATGTTGAACATAAATGTTTTCGTTTCCATTCCCACAAATTTATTTTTTGGTTACTTATTTTGACGTTTTAGGGAGTTAACTTTGGTATTGATTAGTTTAACAGTTTTTTAGATATTCGAATTTAGCGCTTTATTTTCGACCCAAATTGGCTGATTTTCGCGGTACTCTAGCGTATATAGGGACTCTATATAGGCGGTGTTGACCCTATACACAATGATTGCACTACGACATCTAATTCAAAATTATTGAACTATTTATGTACTAATTGTTTGTATCTCAGCTGTAGTGTATTTATCAAAAGATAAATGAAAATTTTACGAATTTTACGGTTTTGCTAGTTCAATTGATATCTTAATTTATACTTTGGTATTTCGGCTGGGTACATTTTAAATAGTGAACTCGATGTTCTGTATGTTTTAATTCAATTTTGTTTACATTACGATTGCAAAATTAAAAAAAAAAGCAAGGTAATACATGTTTAATGTAATTGTAGTTTTCCAAAATTCAATATTTTTATAAGGAGCATTTACTTTAATATATGTATAATGCGTCCACAAAAATAACTTGTAAATTTCACATCATAACTTTTATGGAGAAACCGAAAATAACAATTGCCAAATTACGGTGATGCCATCTTTTAATCCGCAACCCATAAATCGCCCTCTAGCGTATCATATTCAATTGTTGTTTTGCAAGTCTATAAACGTGGAAATATTGCCGAATATAGGAAAACCAGTTTTGTGGATACTTATACACAAAAGTAAGGGTAGAACGGATATTACTAATTACAGACCTATTTTCAAAATATCTGAGATACTTTTCAAAAAGTAATTGTTTCCACTAGGTTTACGTCACTTAAGTACCATAGCAGGACAGCACGGTTTCTATCCTAATCGATCAAACTACAACAAATCTTATTAGTTATCAAAATTTTATCGGTCAAGCCTTCAATGAAAATGTCTAGTTAGATGTAGTTTATAGTGATTTCGTTAAAGCTTTCAATACTGTTAATCTTAATTAAGAAAGTTGCTAACATTGGAATTAATGGACCTTTACTTTATTGGGTAAAAGTTATATTTCTAATAGATGCCAAACAGTTCAATATAAAAACTTTGTTACACATCCAATGTTAATTTATTATGAAGTCCCGCAAAGTTCTCATCTTGCTCCATTACTTTTTCTGATTTTATAAATGATATTTTACATTCAAAGCTAAACTCACACAAATCGATTATCTGCATAAATACTGTCGTCTTTTTAAACATGAACTCATTAAGTGCTTGAAGGTTATTTCTCGATCTCATTTTTTTTCCACAAATTGCTGAATGGCGTTTTGGATTCTTCGTATCTATTAGAACAAATAAACTTCAATGTTCCACGCAAATCTGTTCGCAAAATTCAATTTTCTGTTCCAATTTGTAGAACCTAATACTTTGAACATTCTCTATTACAGAGCCTTGTTATTTCTTTATCTTACTATCGTTTTCATCATTGTCGTAACTCGGCGCTTGGTCCCGTAGTTTTGGGCACACTGACGGATGCAGCATTTATGATCTCCTTGGTAATAAGGTACGTATTCTCGTCAACATCACTGATGAGTACTAGTTTATTAAAACTTTTGCATATAGGTCCTTTTATAGCATTTTTGATAATCCACCTAGGAGGGATGTTTGAAACACTTCTCGAGCACCTATTCCTTGCAAAATAGGGAAGTGACGAATGATGTGATCGTCCAGCGTAGCCCACGAGAGGTTGAGAGCTAAAGATGGTATTGAAAATGTAAGATCTATTGCAGTTTTCCATATGGATATTGAGGTGAGCATGAGAACTGTCGTTATTTCAAAATTGGTGGTACCAGGCGGCCCTGTTGGGTAGGATGATCGTTCAAGACTAGAGGCATAATTATCTTCGATACTGTAATTTATTGAACCTGTACCTTGTTTAAACTCACTGTCATTGTAATACTCCAGGAGATTCTCCATATCTCGGATGCAACGTCTGGGTGTAGGTACTTGCACCTGATTAGTGTCAAGATAATTAATAAATTCTATAACATCTTTTAAACAGCATCTACTCTTTTACGAGTTCTGTATAGTTAGTAGTGGTCTTTGTTTCATTTGCGTATGAAATATTTGACATAGGTGTTTGTATTGTTATTTTCTTTTTACGATTCTTACATTTAATAGATTTATCACCATTTTTCTTACATTCTGGGCAGTAATTTGCTCGTGCAGAATGATTTTAGCCACAAGCGACTGATCGCATGGTTTGCCTCCGTGTAGCGGTTTTCACATACACACACTTGTTCGGTTCCACAATGGATAGACGTATGGCCAAACTTCTGACATTTAAAACGCTATTTGTACTCTGAGTATTAAACTTTATTATATGATTAGGAGTATCCCTAAGTACTCCGTCTCTCCGTGTTTTAATTCTTTAATGTCTACTATCCCTTGTTGCTTTGTTTCTTCCAGAATTTCTTCTACGATGCAAACAAGTAGGTCAGGCAGTAGACAACACATTTTGAGATATTTAGGGTGCTATGCGGTACTACCTCTACTTCTATCTCTGCGAACCTTTTAACAGTTATTAAACGTTTCGATTGCGCGTTTGACACAGTTCCTATTAGTAAGCCATCTTTCACTTTTTCCGATTTTTATTTTTCGAGGATTCCATATACCTACTATTTTATTTATGAGGAAGAGACTTCCTTTTGTAAAGTCGCCATCCTTTCTCTTGGTGATCAGGAACCTGGGTGAGATCTCCGTCTTCTTGTTCACAGCGCTAGACTTCGGTGCTCCACCAGCACCAGTATTGTTTTGAGGGTTTTTGGTGGATGTTCATTTTCTCGCCGAAATTATCAACATTGGGCTGACATCCCGCGTCAAAGATAGTCTTACTTTCTGATGCATCCAAGGCTTCTACACCTTTATTTATATTTATAACTGCATTTTAAAGCTACTTCCAGTTAGCAGGGTGAAAATGGTTTGCCTAAAGAGCTCTACCGTACGTTAACTTAATGACGGTAGTATCAAGATAAGGGGATTTGATACGACAGTGGTCCACTGGCCCACTGAAGACCTCGGGACCCCGTGTTCGCTAAGCCCGTACCTACTGACGAGCAGGCCCATGGGAAAGATTATTATTGTTATTATAATTATTATTAAATGTATAACTAAGAAAAATAATTATATTTTGAATTCAAACTATTTAATTAAAATAAACTTTTGAAACCGTTACAAGTACTTGGGGCATTATAAAAACGACTCTAGTTTCGCATTTTAACTATGCAATGTGTGGAAACATATGTTGTTTATTGAGGAGAATCGCCACAATAAGTTTAAGTTTTTCCAAAGCATTGAAATTACATTTGGGATTTTAAACAGAAGATGTTAAAACTACAATTTATAAATACATGCTATTTAAACTTAATTGTGTCTTTGTTTGTTCTCCAGTTTGGTGGAATAAATTTTCTAATTAATATAATAAAACAAGCAAGGATTATTGATAATTTTCTAATTGATCAAATTAATTCAAATAAATTTGGAAGAAATTATTCACCTTATCAAATCATTGATATCTGCAAGAACTCGCTGATACCATTCTTCAACGCAAATTGCGGCTTCAAATACACAAGTGCAACTGAAAAAATAAGTCTGTAGAAGAGGGATATGACACTATTAATTGCACAGGTATATTTTGAGCATGAGTTTGGTCGGATATGAGATATATAAAGGGTTCAGGTAGGGGAATCACCGATTTGGTACTCGCCAAGTCAATGGTTAAGTTTTTGTAGTGATTCTTAAAAGTGAGAAGCAATATGTTGATTTCTAGTATCACGACAAAAGAAACACTCCCGATATCGAGCTATTATTCACGGATGGTTTAGGAATCTTCTTCTTCTCCTTCTTTAGAAGTTCCAAAGTAAACTGCCACAAAGTCCTGTATATTGAAACCAAAACCATGCAAAGTTTCATTGAAGCAAATTTGGAAGCGTGAAGTAGTTTAAGAAGAATGTGTTTTTTCATTAGTTAGTATGAGGATATCGTTAAATTCAGTGGTACTTATTATTACCCCATTAATAATTTTCTAAAAAATTGTAAAAATAGTAATATCGACGAAGATCTTGTAGAGCTTTTAAGAGTCAGGTGATAAAGAGCTGGTTTTATAGACTAAGTTTAAACCCAAGATTACCTAAACTTTAGTTTAATTTCCTAGGCGATAATTATTGTCACAATTGTATCCTAGAAATTAAACAATAGTTAACTTTTAAACAGAGATTGTACAACTGGCCTTTATAGTTTTCAAGTCGTGGACCGAATGGACTTAACGGCGAAT